>NJFT01000195.1:0-77357 GCA_002221725.1 Scedosporium boydii
TCCGTAAATCCCTCCGACTCCATCTCCCACGCCCTCATCTCCGCCTTCGAACGCGAATACACCCACCTCACCGTCGTCTCCTCCTCCACCCGCTCCCTCCTCGGCTACGTCTCCATCCCCCACCTCCAGCGCCTCCTCGACTCCGGCGCCGTCCAGCCCACCGACGAGATCTCCAAGGCCATGACGCGCTTTCGACGCAAGGGGACAAAGTATACCGTTATCACCATGCAGACGCCGCTGGAGGAGCTCGAGGCGTTTTTTAGGGGCGAGGGGAGCGGGGAGAAGCAGGATTTCGCAGTTATTACGGATGAGAAGAGGAGGTTTGTGTTGGGGGTGGCGACGGTTGAGGATTTGGGGGAGTTTGTGAGGCGGAGACCTGCTTAGGATGGGGATGAGGAGATAGGGTGTGGATGTGTTGGATCTATGAGATGTTGAGAGGAGAGGAAGTAGCGGTATGTGGTTTATGGGAGAGCTTGTCGAATTGGGGCTATTAAACACCCGTCGACAGCCTATAATGAGCCCGGGAGGTCTGCAAGAAACATGGAACGGACAGAAAAATGTCTCATGATATCACCTCCCTCGGCTATTTCACATAGGATGCTCTACATCCTACCCTCAAGGAATTAAAGCGACACGTATAACGGGCAAACATGAGGAGGCGAAGGGTTCATATTAGGAAAGGAAAGGTTTCAACACTGGCGCAATTAGATGGCACAAACTCTGGCAACGTTTCGGGACTCGAGCTCATGGAACTGCGCGTTTATGTATAATGCTCAACACAATACACATCATGGTTTATTGGAACTTTCACCTTTTTGGCTTTGAGATATGATACGCCCTTCATGTCTCCTTCTTCTTTAAAAGGGAAAGGATATTATTCTCGTGCGTGTTAAACTCATTCTGTCGGTAAAAGCAAGATACTCAGGATACTGCTACTCATTCCTCCCGCCTCAAGCTAGGTCCATCAATCCTCTAGGTATAAACAACCCCTAAAAGCTCTCGCCCAAGCAAGCTCAAGCAGCAAGAGGACCGAGATAATCATAAACCAATCTCATATCAACCCTCTTATCCCCCTTCTTAATAACAATGTTCCTCACATACCTCCTCTCCCCCTTGACCTCCTGGAACCCCCAAATCTGCGTCGCCGTCCACCCATTATCCACGCTCTCAACATGACTCAAAACATGCTTCTTGCCCTCGGGGCCAGCCTCCTCGTTCTCATCAATGGCCCACCCCTTCTTGAGAAACTCGTCCTCGACCTCCTCGAGCGAGATCCACCTCGACTGGCCCCTAACGCTGCCGAAGATCCAGTCCGAGTGCAGGCGGAACGTGTTGTCGAGGCAGCGCTCCTCGCGGGTTCCCTTGAGCCCGGCCGTGGCGATTTGCTGGATGTCGATGTGCGTCACGGGGTCCGTCGAGGTGTTGGGGGCTTTGGGGGCGGCCTGGAATTGTTTGATTTCGAGGGTGACGGAGGCGAGGGTGATGGTTTTGCGGAGGAGGAAGGAGATGCCTTGGAGGGAGAGGCCGGGCTCGATACTATCGGAGAGGGTGTGGTTCTGATGGTGGGGGTTATTGTTAGTTGAGGGGTTTGGTGAATAGGGGAGTTGGAGTATACGTGTATGGCGGGGGTAAAAAGAAGAAGAAAGGAACAAATAAAACTTACCATGAGCCAACGGCCCTCGAGGTTGCTGATGTTGCTGGTAGCTGGGGCAGCCATGGTGAATGATGATGATGCTAAACGGAATCGGGTATCTCGGTGTCTAGCGGTGACGATGTCTCCTTAGGTAGTATGAAAAAGAGGACCACAAATATATATGTACGCACGTACGTCTACCAATTCGAACAAGAATATGCAAGTGAGATGAGGCGATAGAACCGGGAGGAGAAAGAGAAAGAGGTGAAAAGTCAAGATGGACGAGAGCGACGAGAGGCTCTCGATATATATAATTGATCTCTAATACTTCAACGAGCAAGGCTCGGACGGATGTTTTCCCCAAAGCGTCTAGTCGTGACGCTTTCCCTCGTGCTTTTTCTCTCATACAATTGTACCTAGGTCATTTAAAACCCACCTCCACGTCCAAGTCCAAATGTAACTCCACGCTCTTGAAACAAGCACGTATAGAGTATTTGGGAAGGTAGAGCCACGAGTGGTTTAGTACTTGTATCTCTTTTCTCTTGGAGGTGTGTCTTCTATTTCCAGAGTAGGAAGCAGGAGCGGGCGAGGGGAGCTAAGAGAAGGAACCATTGAAACCACATGGAGGAAGTCGCGATGGAGTTGGGGGGGCGTGTGGGACAGAGTACAGACAGACAGCCTAGAACTGGAGCAGCCATGACCAGCTACACTACCCCGCGCCCACCACCACATCCACAGACCACTACACTACGCAATTGTGCTGACCCCTGGTACCTGTGGGTTCCTTGGTTAGCGTCTTGGTCTCCGGCCGCCTCGGGCTCATTTTCTTGCTCTGCCACTATCACAAGCTAAATTCACGGGTCCGAAACCATCGTCGTCCAGCCCTTTCTCACACATTTTCGCGCCTCACCCGAGGCTCGTCCACATCCACACACTCCAAACATTTGAAATGCCCGCACCCCCATTCCCTAATGAGATGAAATTAATTTCATCGCGGAGGAATCATGACTCCATACAGATCTAACTGGGGAAACAGGGACGCCAAACATGGGTTCATCTCCGCAAAAATGCTTCCCCGCAAAGACGAACCTGCGTTGGGATGTTGCATTCTTATCCACTTTCACAGCTGATCTTTCCTCTTCTCTTGATATCGATATACTTGGCTCAATGATGCAAGGGGTTCGATGATGGTATTTTCGTCTACTTGTATGTACAAATGGTGCCTGCCTTCGTCCCCTTCCTCCGCATCGCCGGGGATGCTTTCTTCTTCGGATTAGCCATCTTCTTGGCCCTGCGGCTGTGTATGCTCACTTCTTCTTCTTCTTCTTCTTCTCCCCCCTCTTCCTCCGAGTGACAAAAGAAAGAACAAGAAATAAAAACAAAAAGAATCCTTCTAAAATCCAATCCATCCTTCTTATCATCAACTCATCTGCTAGATCTACATTTCGACGTGTGTTATGCTGACTCGTAGGGCCGGGGGGGCTCTCGAGCCGAAGCTGCCAGGCTTTGTGATGTGATGCCTGGATGGGACTTTTTTTTGTTCAAAACCAGAAAAAATGACCAACCTCCCCCTTCTAAGTTGGAGTGGAACCATCTATGTAAACACCAGAAAACAGGGTTTGTGCCATATTTAAAGGCTGTTGGTCGGAGGGGCTTCAGCCGTTTACTCCTTGTGGACCTGCTCGAGCTTGTCGAGGATCGCCTTGGTGAACTCGAGAGTGGAGGCCTGGCCGCCCATGTCGCGAGTGAGAAACTTGCTATAGAAGGGGGAACAAATAGGTTAGCACACGTACTACTGTATCAATTCTGAGACGGGACTGCAAAGTGACTTACCCCTCGGCAATAACATCGTAGACAGCCTTCTCGATGGGGTCGGCGTGCTCGTGGAGACCAAGGTGTCGGAGCATGAGAACACCGGAGAGGAGCATGGCAGTGGGGTTAGCCTGGTCCTTGCCCTTAATGTCAAGACCGACGTGACGGCAACCGGGCTCGAAGACGGCAATATCGTCTCCCATGTTGCAGCCAGGGACAACACCAGGGCCACCGACAAGGGCAGCACCAATGTTGGAGAGGACGCTGCCGTAAAGGTTGGGGGTAACGAGGACGTCGAACTGCTGGGGCCTGCTGACGCACTGCATAGAGGCGTTATCGACAATCATGTCGTTGACCTCGAGGCCGGAGTAGCCCTCAGAGACCTTGTGGAAAGCGCTTCGGAAAAGACCATCGGAAAGCTTCATGATGTTGGCCTTGTGAATACAAGTAACCTTCTTGCGCTGGTTGGCCTTGGCAAAGTCAAAGGCAAAGCGGGCGATGCGCTCGGATTGCTTGCGGGTGATGATCTTGAGCGACTCGACAACGCCAGGAACGCTCTGGTGCTCGAGGCCGGAGTACTCGCCCTCGGTGTTCTCACGGATGATGCACATGTCAACACCGTCGTGGCGCGTCTTGTAGCCGGGGATGTTCTTGATCATGCTGACGGAGGCGTAGATGTCGAGGTGCTGGCGCATGGCGACGTTGAAGCTCTGGTGGCCGGATCGGGAGATGGGGGTGTGGAGGATACCCTTGAGACCGATCTTGTTGCGGCTAAGGGAGTTTACGCACTCGTGGAACATGGACTCGGTGCGCTCGACGGGGGTCTCGAGGGTGGTGATGTCAATCTCTTCCCACTGGACGGGGGCATTCTCGGCCTTGAAGACGGTCTTGACGCTCTCAGCGACTTCGGCGCCGATACCGTCACCGGGAATGAGGGTTACTGTGTACTTTCCGCCGGTCCTGACGGGGTTGACGGCGCCAACCTGGAAGGTGGAGTTGGCGCGGGCGAGGAAGGGCTGTCGAGTGGTGGCTCGCACCAGCTATAATGGGAGACAAACACATCAGTCAATTCGCGTCCTTCTGCCTCGCCCTCTCTCTCTCGCGTCCTCTCCGCCTTGCAGCTAGCCCAATTGGGAGCTCGGAATAAGGGAAAACTCGAAGATGCATGTTTTACATACCTGCGACGCCGTCGATTGTCCACGAGCAAACATTTTGGTAAGAAATATGGGAGAAATGAAGAAAGGAGACTAGGCGATACACGGAGGTGTTCGATTGAGTTGGTGAGCGGAAAGAAGGAGATCGTGAGTGAGGATCGGATTTTGCTCGTCCTATGGCCTAAAACTCCGAGATAAGCAAAGTTAGTGGGGGTGTGGTGGACTAGATAAACTGGGAGAGCATCATGAAATGCATGATGAGGCAATTGGACGTACCTCTAACTTCTAAGTCTATGCCAGGTTGAGAACAATCATAGAAGGGAAGAGATAATCTAGAAAAGAGGGAATCACGGATGAGGGATAACAGGCACAAGAAAAGATGGAATTGGGAAAAAGACAGGAGAAGAAAAAAACATGTGGAAGAAGAAGAAGAAAAAAAAAAAAATTCTGAGAGGTAACACTCGTGGTGTTGTTATGATGATGTGTGAAATGCCGCAGGGACAAAAGACCAACCTTGGCCAGTGTGGCCCAGCCGAGTCCAGCCCAGCCCAGCCCAGCCAGACCGTCCAAGTACTTCCGTAGTGTAACTTGGTACCAATCCAATTGTATGTACGAAGATACTTGCAAAAAAAGCCTGGTCAACGATCCGGAATGACAGGAGCAATGGACCGGAAGAAGACATGGAAAGACCGATTGACAAGGCAAGCAGCGGCTTGAGAAGGCAAAAAGCGGCAGGTACCAGAGCCTCGACTGCTACTTCGTTCTTCATACTTCGGAGAATAGCTTCTCCATCTCTATTCCACTGCACTGCGACAGTACTACAATGTTACATCAATGATCTTTCTACCTTCATCTTCGGGTCCGTCTGGTCTCTTAGTCTAGAACTTCGCCAAAGCGAAAAATCTCTCCCGGATCCGCCGAAAAAAGCTTGTCACCCAACACTCGGCGTCCGCCGTTTTGAAGCTCGACAAGAGAAGCGCTGATGACGGAGAATTGGCCCAAGTAGCTTCTTTTTTTGCGCCGTTCTGGCGCCTTGCCCGATTGGGCCTAATCAATTCGAGATTGGCGGAGCCATGGCCTTGCTCGGAGCAAGGGAGCAAACGAGCCGGATCTAATTGCTTGTATGAGGTATACTATTTTAGAGAGCTTCCCACAGTTACAGCAGCACTACCTACGTACAGCAATCGTCTGAAGATTGAAGCTCAAGCAGATCGCTTGTGGCTCATCATCTCCATGGATCGAAGGCATCTTTTGCTCTCTTACTTTTCACTGTCGCTTTTTTGACCTATTCAGAGCTCTTTGCCGTCTTCTCCGAGAGATCTCGTTGTTGCTCGGCGATATTGAGGCGCGGCGAACCCAACGCGCAATTTTCGGAGATCGGCATCGGCTCCGCTTCGGCTTCCGAGCCACCTGGAACGCCGCCGCCCGTATCAGCCGCGACGAAGAAAAAAAGAAAAATATGGTACGAAAACTACGGATACAAACTCTGGAGAAACGACATCTTATCAAATATGACCGAGAAAACAGGGGCCCATTATTGATTGTCCCATGTAAGAAGTACTACCTCTCGCTCTCTAACGGACATACGAAGTAATTAAGAGGGCTTTTTGCTCCCGCCAAGCGGAATGTTTATGTGGAGCTTCGAACAGACACCCAGTAACTATTCCCACATTGGCATTCCTTTTATCGTGGACCTTGGGCAATGGATCGTGGACCATGGCAATGTCTCGGGCCCACGGCCGGACACACGCGGACCAGCTTCCACTTTGGCGCATCGGTTCGGGACAGCGGATCCCCCGGGTTTGCCGCTAACATTTGATGTCATGGGTACTACAACTAGAGTGTAGGAGAACCCCTTTGGATCTTCACATTCTCGTGGCCGGGTAATGCTCTTATCAACAGTCTAATTTCCCAGGTATATAAAGCCTCATCTGTTTACATGCAGTTAGCGATCGCTCCAACAACCGGCTGGTTCGGTGATGCCCCGATTCAGGAATGAGAAACTGCTCTTACCTACTATGTTCTATCCCACTAAACCTTTCCTGCCATTACTATGCAGTGATAGTTCCAGGCCCTTCCTTATAATATTTACATACGAAGCAGGAAGAGATTGATCGATTACTGGCCCTTGACGTCGGCTTTGTCGTCGCCGTACTTGTCCATGGCCCTGTCATTTCTGGAATAGAAAGTCGACATGCGATACTTGGTCTCACCCTTGTACTGCTGAAGATCCGCAAGCGCCTGCTCGCCCTCACGAGCAATGGTGGCGGCAATCTCGGGCGACCTGGGAATGATGTCGCATTCGAAAGGTTGAGGTCTCATGTTGAGACCGTTGCTGCGTTAGTGCGTCAGTGTCTGCCGTCTTTGGAAGAAAGGCGCGGTGTGTCAGGGCGAATAAAGCTCGAACTTACGTGTAGGCATTAATATCGACATCGACGACACTTCCATCAGGCCTCGTCTTCTTGGCAATCTTGAAGCCCCAGAGCAGCCTAGCGACGGTAATCCAAGTCCCCTGCTCCGCCAAAGCCTGGCCCGAGCACACGCGCCGGCCCCACCCGAACGTCATGTATCCACGCTCGGTAGGGAAAGGTCTATGGTTCTCATCCCCATCAAAGAACCTACGAGGATTGAACCGGTCCGGGTCCGGAAAATCGCGCTTATTGTGATGAATAGCCCATACGTTTCCCTGGGTCCAGGTCCCCTTGGGAATGAGGTAGCCATTATAGTAGTCATCCTCGGTAGGCGCATGGGGCTGACCGCCGATGATGGCCACGGACCTCCACCGGAAGACCTCCTTGACGAAGGCGCGAACGTAGGGTAGGTTCGGCTCGTCGTCGAAGTGGGGGCTCCGAGCGGGCCCGACGACGCGGTCGAGTTCTTCCCAGGCCGGGATAAGCGTCTCGGGGAAGGCGCAGCAGGCGAGGATGAAGGTGATGAGGGTGCTGCTGCTCGTGTCGCTGCCGGCGCCGAAGAGGTTGCCCGTCAGGCTGGAGATTTCCTCTTCCTTGAGCTTGTACTTTTCGCGTTCGGAGAAGAGGTACTTGACGAAGGAGTCTTCGTGGCCTTTTTTCTTGTTTGCTTCGTCGGCGAGGGCGTAGAAGAAGTGGAAGCCGCGCTTGCGACCTAGTCCGCACTTCCAGGGCGCCAAAGCATCGGGGAAGCGAGCCAACCAGGGAAAAGTCTCCATGAGCATGGGGAAGGATTTTCCGGGGACGTTGAGATCGGCGGCGAGGTGCATGGTGGCGATGACCTCCGTGATGATGGGATCGTCCCAGCTCTCAACGCGTCTACCAAAGCCGATGATGGACACGACGCTCGTAGCGTAGCGCTCAAACGACTTGACGTAGTCGGCTGGTTTTGCTAGCATATCAAGTGCCACAACGCGGCTCTCATCGTTTTGAAAAGAGCGGTACTTCCGGACAGATTGCACACCAACACCATGGTGGATCAACTTCCGGTGCGCCCGCCACTTATCGCGCTGCTCCTGCGTCCATGTGTACATATTGACGAGGTTCGCCTGGCCGGAGCCCAGCTCGGCGAAGACGACCATGCGTGGGCGCGAGGAGTACAGCCCCGCGCGCTTGTCGAGGAGCTCGGAGGCGGCCCAGGCATCGTTGATCCAGACGGTGGGGTTGCGGCCGATCCAGAAGGTGATGACGGGGGAGTTGTGGTGTTTGGAGAGCCTTTCGAAGTAGAGCCAGGGCTTGTTCTCGGGGAGCTGCCAGGTGTTGCCGACTATGGGGAGCGGGAACGGGCCGGGGGGCTGTAATGAAAACCAGGTTATGGTTAATAACAGTGGACATTTATGAACTCTACGTGTTGCATGTAGAGGGATTGGAGGCCCGCCTTGCATCGAGATGGGCTGATTTTCACTTTCGGGTGCACAGGAAAGAGGGAAGAGGAACTTACCATCTTGAAACGCAGCCATAGCATTCGGCCATAGTCGAGGATGAGAGCCAGAAGGGCGACTTGTAGGATCAAGATGCCCAGGGTCTTGTTTGAGTTGAGGTTCTTTGAAGACCAGCGAAGGAGATGGTCAGCCATGACGGCGACATCTTGGAAGTGGTCCGCCAGCATGGTTATGGCTGGGTTAATCGATCTATCGATGCGCTTGTCTGTTTTCGTCCTCTCTCTCTCTCTCCTCTCTTCTTTGTCTTTTTCAAACTAGTGCTATAATTCCTCTCAAGATTCCGCCCTTAGAACGCAGAAATAAATGTGAAGAAGGGTATAATAGGCAGTCGAGAGGTAATAAATCTGAAGAAGCTTTTAAGAATTCAACGTCCCTTTTCTTATTCGTCCTCCACACCACAGGCCCAAAGAAACACCAGTTCCCGGCAGCTGCAGGTCAGAAGCAGAGGAACAATTATATATAACTAGCGCCTCCTCGCCTTTCGCGCCTCTTTCATCTTACGAGGGAAAGAAAAAAAAATAGCACTAGTTCTTTCGCCGAACGCGAGGAGCGAGCAAGGGTCACAGGAGAAGAGCTGCTCCGCGGGGGCTCGGCCGTGGATGGCTTGGCTTTCTCGGAGGCTAAATATTTGATCAATTGATGGAGGGACTTGGGGCGATTTGCCGATTGGAATGGAGAAGCCGTTGCGGGGTGTGGGACTCGGGAGAGACGCTAGACTCGAGGAGGGAGCGGGGGGGAGCAGGGCGGCTTGAAGCTGGGATCCATGGATTGTGTCCCCTCGCGGCAATTCTACGATTGGGGGAGCCTGGGCCCGGGGGGAGTAGCACAAGAGGAGCGTGGGTGTGAAAGGGCATCGTGATGGGGCGATTCGACAGTGAGCTGGCTCAATGAAGTCGGACAGCTTTCCGGTTCTTGCTCCGCCAGGGGTCTTTTGTAAATAAACTGAATACAGACTATTTCTGGTGGCGCTTGTTTTTTGTGTCCTTTCGACGTGGACAAGAACGCCAAGACGGCTTCCTACCACGGTTAGCCCTACATAGATGCAGGCAGCCTCTTCTTCAGACAACACTGCTGAGAGAGAACTAGAGATATCGGACTTGGAGCCATCAGACGCTCTCTCTATGCTAGCAACTCATGTATTGTTCGACTCAAGGGGGAATTAAAAAAAAATTAAATTAAATAAAATAAAATAAAAACAAAAAGCTCGCTCGCGGGTCGCTCCCAGGATCGAATCCCGGTTGCTTCCCACGAGCTACGAAAATTGCAATTTTCTAACCTTCTGAGCGCTCCAATGACCACTTGGCCACTGGTTGAAGTGTCATGTCACCACTGCTTGAGCTGCTCGGTTGGAAGTTCTTGCCGTGAACTCGTATATAAAACATGATATGGCGGAGCTCGAATGTGTCGAGGAAGGTGCGGAAGGTGTGGAAAGCGCTCCTTCCCTTGGGCTTACATCGCCGAGTCCCCAGGAGGAGGAGGGGGAGAATGGCGTGTATGTTTCGAGCCAGATATGAACGCTGCCAGCCACTGGGCTTATTAGATCGTGTACTGGGATCAACGCTGTCTAGTCTGCTCCAGTGCAAGCCGCCGTTCTTCGTCTGGTGCCCTGCCCTGCCCTGCCCTGCTTTCCTCTCCCCCTCCCCAAACCTACACCGTAGCAGCCACCTCATCGTAGACCTCCTCGGCATGCTTCTCGGCATCGTGCCCAAATATCCACTCCGGTCTCGGAAACTCAATTAGCTTCGGATCCCTCCTCACAGCCTCCCAATCCGTCTTATGCCACATATCCCTCGTCGACTCCCCCGTCTTCTGCACCTTCTTCACCCTCTCGTACCGAATCTTCTCATGCGTCCTCAGCGCCGTGCTCACGCCCGCCTTGCCTCCCCTCCGCAAACAAACGGCAATCGTCGCGGCGTCCTCCAAAGCCTGCGCCGCACCCTGAGCGCTCGTGGGTA
The DNA here is from genome assembly GCA_002221725.1 of Scedosporium boydii. Classification (NCBI taxonomy): domain Eukaryota; kingdom Fungi; phylum Ascomycota; class Sordariomycetes; order Microascales; family Microascaceae; genus Scedosporium; species Scedosporium boydii. Next base: position 10,465 of record NJFT01000195.1, read on the forward strand.
GGAACGGATGCGCGCTATCGCCGAGCAGGAGGATCCTTCCCTTGGGACTCACCCAGGTGGGCAAAGGGTCGCGGTAGACGAGCTTCCAATCCACGAGGCGGTCTTGGGGTGTTTTGGAGATGATGCGCGTGCAGAGGGGGTCCCAGCCTTCGAGGGCCGCGCGGACTTCGTCGAGGTTTCCCGGGAAGGACCACGATTCGTCGATGTCGTGGGTGTCGCGGTGGGTGAGCACCCAGCAGACGTCTTGGCCGCCTTTGATGGTGCTGAAGAGGAAGTGTTTGTCGGGGCCGATCCAGCCGTTGAAGGTGTCGCGCGAGCAGAAGTGGGCTGTTTCCGGGTCTGCTACCATATCCTTGTTGGAGAACCTGGTGGCGGGTCAGAGGAGGAGGTTTAAACTCACTTAGAGAAGGGGATATGACTGAAAGGGAAGATAAAGAGTGAAACGCACCAGGCGCGCCAGACGGCGTAACCGCTGCTCTTGGGCTTATCTTCGTAGCCGAGAACAACTTGGCGGGCTTTAGACTTGACTCCATCCGCGGCGATGACCACGTCCGCCGGTACCTGTTGTCGCAGTGTTAGTCTAGACTTGATTTCAAAGAGAAAAGCGCAGCTACGCTTCCTCTACTCACCCTCTCCCCGGTATCAAGCACAATGCCCGCTCCCTCCTCATCCTCAAAGTACTCCTCAATCCTCCTCCCCAAATGCACCGGAATCTCCAACTCATCCCTCACATGATTAAACACAACCTCATGCAACTCCCCACGATGCCCGTTCAAACTGGGCGTTTCCCAGGGATACTGCGCCGCAGGTTGATTGACGACGATCTCGCCCGTGTCGAACTTGCGGATGTTGAAGCCGTGGTCGCGCGTGTCGATGCTGAGGGGCCGCATGCGGTCGACGACGGATCCGGCGCCGTCGCCCCAGCGGTAGAAGATGCGGCCGGCGTTGGGGCCGAAGGAGATGATGTCGCCGAGGATCTTGAGTTCGGGGAAGGCTTCGTAGATGGTTACGGTGTGGCCTTGGCGGTGGCATTCTATGGCGGAGGCGAGGCCGCCGAAGCCTGGGGGGAAGAGAGGTTTTAGCTAGGGGGATGGATTACGTGGTGTGCGACTTTTCAGTATCGCGGAATCAGGAGAGAAGCAGAGGAAAAGGAGGCGGAGAGGACAGAGAAAAAAGAGAGAGAGAGAGAGAGAGAGTCGGGGCTATAAGAGACGATGCTAACCTGCGCCTACGACAATGACATTGATGCCCGTCTTTTCTTTAGCCATTCTGATCGTCTAGACTATTGAACACTCGGTAATCTTTTCGAATTGATATATAGGCTACACTGAAAGAAATAAAAAAAAAAAATAAAAAAACATGGAAAACAATGATCTCGGCAAGATGCAGAGTCCTTGGTTGATCCCATCACATCCCATACATCTCATCGTCTGCCCCTCGCGATCATCCCACCCCTCCTTCCAGGCTTCCCTTCTCCCTTGTCAGCCTATATTAATGTATACTACGAAGTCTTAAGAGGCTCGGACGAGACGAACTCGCGCTGGTGCAGAGCAACCTGCAGTGCAACCCGCCCGAGGAACCCGGCGTCTCGGCACGCACTTCCACGTCTTCCTAAGTGCCTTTTCCCCCGCATTCCCTACTTGGAAGGAAAAACATCGAGTCTCCTTTGCTCGAAGCTGAACATTCTCCGGTTCTAGTGTTACCCCCGTGCGTGGACCTGTTGTGTGTGTTGCGACTCTCTGCCTCAGACCACACACGCCACGGCAATTTCCTAGACGACTCGCAGGCCCTTCGATTGCAAGTGCCAAGGGGCGGGTTCTAAATCTAGGAAGCGATCGATGAGTCCACCCTTGTGCGGGGGAGGCGCTTCGTTTGTTTCGAACCCAAGTCCCTTTCAGGTCTCTCGCCTATAACGAATTAGCCTATTGATACGAGGGCCGAAAACGGTATAGAGCAAGCACGTTAGCTTGAGGCCGGGGCGGGATTGCCTACTGCCGGCGTTCCTGAGCTTGGAAGGCTTAAAGCCGGCCGGATGGGCGAGCAAGGGCGGGTCAAAGTGATAGTTGGGGGTCTTGTGCCTGCTTCGGCAAGTGGGAGGACGTGGATGTGGGAGAGGCAGAGGGAGAGGGAGAGGGTAAGTGATGTGCTAAGAGGGAATATCAATATCAGATCGCTTGTCTAGGCTCCGTCTGAGGAGCTTGAATTGTGCTCTTCCAATTGATCTCATCTGTCCTGCTCAATTGCGCCGAATCCTCAGCTCCGACCAGCTTCGTCCAAGTCTCATCACCACCGTCGTCACCATCATCACCACCACCACAACCATGACCACTCACCCCGAATTCGACATCAAGACCTCCGGCCTCCACGTCGCCGAAACCTATGCCGACCAAATCAAAGGCAAAACCAGTTTCGTCTCCCCAAACCCCAATGAACCAACAAATAAAAATAAAATAATAAAATAAAAAGAATCCTCACTAACAAAATCCAGTCCTCATCACCGGCGTGAGCCCCAACGGCATCGGCGCCGCAACTGCAAAAGCCATTGCCTCCCAGTCCCCGGCCCTCCTCATCCTCGCCTCCCGCACACCCACCAACCTCTCCACCGTCGTCTCCTCCCTCCACGAATCCTACCCAACCGTGCGCATCGAGCCCTTAACCCTCGACCTCGCCTCGCAATCCTCCATCCGCGCCGTCGCCGCCCAGGTCGCGCAGCTAACCCCCAAACTCGACATTTTGATCAACAATGCCGGGCTATCGGTCATGAAGCGCTTCGATACCGCCGAGGGAATTGAGGGACAGTTCGGGACGAATCATGTTGGACCGTTCCTGTTGACGAATTTGTTGCTGCCGTTGCTCGAGAAGGCGGCTAAGGAGGAAGGGAGGAGGCGCGGGGAGACGAGGATCGTGAACCTTGCTAGTGGTGCGCATGTCATTAGCCCTATCCGCTGGAGCGACTATAACCTCGAGGGAAAGGAGGTGCCTGAGGAGGAGAAGTGGAGGAAGGGCTTGCCGGAGGTGTATTTGCAGCCTGTGGATGGATATCTTGGGATCGTGGCGTATGGGCAGAGCAAGACGGCGAATATTTTGTTTACGGTTTCGCTCCAGAGGGAAGTGCCGAAGAAGGGCATCTCAGCGTATTGCTTGCACCCTGGCGGTAAGTACAAACAAGTCCACCTCTTGTTTCTTTGCGTATATACCCAAGAACTTCGACGTAGAAAGACTTCTGACGTCAACACTGGTGGCTGTTCTAGGCGTGAGGACGCAGCTCGGCAGAGAGCAAGACGACGACATCACGGCAGCCATCGAAAAGACAGCATCCTACTGGAAGGACATCGACCAGGGTTCGTCCACCACCCTCGTCGCTGCTCTCGACCCTGCCCTTGACGGTGAGTTTTTCCGTTATAGTAGAAATAAAAGAATAGAATCTAACTCTCGCTCTCCGCCAGAGCAAACCGGACTGTATCTCGACAACTGCCAGTTCAGCAAGGCGATGCCCCATGCCACCGACCCCGTCGCCGCTGACCGACTTTGGGCTCTGAGCGAGGAGCTTGTCGGGGAAAAGTTTACCTTGTGATGAGTGTTTTCCAGTAGGACATTCACTTCATGTCATAGTAGGAAATAGTTCTGATAATGCAAGAAAAATTTTTGATAGAGCACAAAACGTTAAGGAAACAATGCAAGAGCACCCCCAAAGTCCTCACTATACCTAGCCCGCCCACCTACTTCAGTTCCTCCAAAACTTTCTTCAACGCCTCCTTGACCGAAAGACTCCTCTCCTCCGCCATAATCCTCTCAACCGCCCCCTTCACAACGCCCCCGATACTCCCTACCCCCTCCCCACCAAACACACCCCTCTTCCAAGCCCTGGTAATAGCCCCAACGGCCTTCGCCCTCTCAATCCTCTGCGCCTCCGTCCCAATCTCCACAACCTCGAGACTCAACGTATCCAGATATCCCTTCGCGAGTACGCTCTGGTCTTTCCCCTCTTTGCCCTTCTTAGCGTCGTTCATGACGTCTACGAGGGCCGTAAACCACACCTTCCTCCTAATGAGCGAAAACCTATGCTCCGCGAGGTACGGCTTCAACGTCTTCAGTATCATAGACAAAGCAGGGATCGCATCCTCCGCCATCGCCGGCCGATTATACCCCCTCGTAATAGCCTCGACCGCCCTCTCCGCCAACTCGGCAGCGTGATCGTCATCCCCGTCGTCTTTGGAACGATCTACGTCCATCTTGTCGGCGCTCGCCTCATCCTCAAACTCGTCGAGCGCCGGCTGCACAACCTCGATGATGTCCTCGAGGAGATCGAGGTCCTTCCTCGCCTTGGCGAATTTCCAGAGACACTCGTACGCGTGGACCTTGTAGCCCGCATTATTCCTCTTAGCTTCTCTTACCGCGATCTTACGCTGTTTCTGCGCGATGGCGGACGAGCCATCCTTCCACAGCGCCTCTCCCTTTTCGACAAAGGGGGGAAACGCCTTAAGCAGCCTCTGCTTCCCATCAAACGTTTTGAGTGCCAGCGCACGATCGAACACGGGCCAGACAATCTCAAGATTCGCCTCGCTAATCTGGCCCGTCGCCTCCGTAGACCCCGCCAACGCCTCGACGGCCGAAGAAATCGTAAAGCACGCCGTATGCTGGAGGCTCCACCTAGGCGCATCCAGCCCACGGGTCACGAGCGCGATTATCTCTTTCAGGTGCCAGGCGACTGTCCTGCTCCCTCCCGCATGCTGATCCCACGCCACGCCGAACGCCGTGCGCGTATACTCGTCGACGTCGTTGGACGCAAAGTACGCGAACGGGAGCAGCAGGCCCGCGAGAGATGTGAACTGATCCGGGGAAGTCTTGGCCAGCGCGACGACCACGTCCGCCACTTTTTGCCGCCGGCGCTCATCCTCGGCCTTAAAGTACAGATCGATGAACTTTTCGCAAAATTTCTCCTTGGCCGCGCCGGGGGCAGATCGGATGATGTACGCCGCTGCGCGCGCATACGCCTTGCTCACCTCATCGTTGGCGTCGAGGGTCTGTTTCTCCATGAGCTGGAGGAAGCGCGCCGCGAGCGGGCGCATGGAATTTGCGTGCATGGAGAAGAGCGTGATGAGCATGCGGCTACAGCCGATCTTAGTCGGCATGCCCAAAGCGGACTTGATCGTCGCCTCGAGAGTCGGCGCCAACTCGACGAGGGTTTCCTCGTCGACGAAGCGGAGGCAGTTCTCGATGGCCTCGGATATGGGCGACTGGCTCACCATGGCTGCGCGGCGCTTGTCGATGAGTTCGCGCCCCCCTTCGCCGACGCGCTGGTAGTAGAAGCCGATTTGCGCCGGCTCGATCGTGCTTAGGAGACCGAGTAGCTGCGGAATCATCTCCGACATGAACGGCCGGAGATTCCTGCCGCCCTTCTTGGCAATGTTGATGAGGGTCAGGGTGGAGAAGAGCTTGACGTCCTCGACGGAATTGTCCACCCCCTGGCCCGACAGGAGGAACGGAATCACCTCCTTCAACATGGCCTGCACAGAATTACCTCCAGTCGACTCCTCCAGGAGGCGGAGAAGACCGTTTGACAACCCAATACAGAGCTTGAGCGCCGCGGCTCTTACGCTACCCTTGACATCATCCATCAGCTTCAACGCCACCTTCCATATCTCCGTATAATATTTCTCGTACTTGGGGAAAGGCCTTCCCTGCACGAGATCAGCAATGGCGCCGCAGCTCGCTTCTCTCATACGCCACTCTCGACCCAGCGCACTCTTGAGTAGATCCTGCATGATTGTATCAAAGTGCTTCTCGAGAACGGCGTTGGAATCCTTGACAATGGATTTCCAGATATCATCCATCGATCGCTGCACATTGGGATTCGGATCGAATCGATACCTGTATAGCTTGGGGTACAGCTTCGGGTCAACCTCCGACTCGGAGAGGATATTGCTGAGGCCAAACCGTCCAAAGGCGGATCGGGTGGTCCACATAGCCGCGTTGGCCGCGAGGGACATAAACTTGTAGACTAGTGTCTGATCTCCAACCTCTGATGCGAGGTTGACGATATCCTTGTAAGACGTGATCGACTTGCCGTCTCCCGTGGGCAGCGCGCCGGCATCGAAGAGTTCCGTGTCCTCATCCACCTTGAGAGTCTTGCCGTTGCCGGTAAACGCAGAGACCAAGTCCTTCGTAAGCTGTCCCCTGATCGACTCATCGCCCTTCTCGTAAACTAAAGAGAGTCCCCTAGACGCTGTCTCCTGCGTAAGCTCGTCCCTGGTATGTAAGAGCCTCATAAACGATGCCTGGATTTCTCGTAATCTCGACTTCACTTCCTCCAAGTGTGGGCAATACTGCACGATGCAGAATAGCCAGATCCCCGAAGCCTTGAGGAGGGATGGCTTCGTGCCCTTGCAATCTTGAATGAGCTTGTTTAGCACACCGGTTAAGTGTGCAGGGTGGTGGGGTTTCTGAAAGCTACCACCGGGGCCGCTATCGACGTTGAGGCCGAGCTGGACGCAGGTGGCTTCCCAGCGGCCGACTACCGCCGCAATAGCTTCGCCGACGGCGAAGTGGACTTCGGCTTGCTTAATTTCGTAGAGTTCAAAGAGCCCCTTTAGGATAGAGCCGATCAATCCATCGTTCCACTCTTCGCCTTCCTCTTCATCCAGAGCAATAGCCAGTTTCCCAAGCGCAGAAATGGCCCGCTCGTTACTCTTCTTCGCCAGGCCTAGCAGGAACTCGATGACCTCCTTTGCCGGGACGGTGTCCGAGCTAGGCGTGGCCAATCCAGCCGACCAGAGTTGAGGGAACGCCTCCAACAGAGTCTCTTTGAGGGAATGCGGGATGCGCTCCTTCACAAGCAGGCCGAGCGGGTAGGTGATTCCTGCCGGAACCTCACGACCATAATAGACGAGCCTCGAGGAAAAGTGCGCAAGTGCGAGAATAGCTCCTTCGGCAGCATTCAACTCGGAGCCAAACTTATTCTCGCCGTCCTTGGTAAGTTCCAAGATAGGCGCCACGATGTCGGAAAGCTTCGCGTCGCTGTTCGCAGGATGAGCGGCGAGGATGCCGAACGCCTCGGCCGCGAGGACACGCAGCTCCTTTTTATTCGATTTGATGAAGGGGACTAGCTGCGGCGCGAGGTGAGCGAGGTACGCAACAGAATTTCGAGGGCTTAGAGGAGCCACGTCCACGAAAGAGCGAGCAGATTCTTCTACCGTTGCCTCGTGATTCAGACGCAATCCGTCAAGACATTTCTTCAGGAAGTACATGTTGTGGCCATCATCGGGAAGCCCACGAAGGTACTCTCGGATCTCGTTTCTCGTCTTCAGATCCGTCTTGACTAGATTCTGCAGATTCCGAGCCCAGTCGGGATCCATCTTGAAGTCCTTGAGAGCGGCGAGGAACATTATCTGCTTGCAGTAGCTGAGGGCCACAGGATACGCCAGCATGGTATCATCGGAGAACTGAAACCGGGGAATAGGATCTGTGTCAACATCCATCTCGTCACTGTCGTCCCGTGGCGGCGATGGTGATGACTTATTCTCGGCAAAGTACATGACGAGCATCTCCTTCCAATCGGGGAGTTTGACGTCGTCGTTAGAGGAGTGCGCGTATTGCGCCCACGGATCAAGACCCTTGTGTCCCTCCTCGATGACATCACTCCTCTCATCTTGACGAGCCCCGACGGCGAGAATATCTATCCAACGAGCCTGCGCCGAGTCAAACGGCAAACATTTATTCGCCCACTTCACGGCTGCATGGCGCGTGCTCCGAACAACGGGCGGCTCGACTTTGACTGTCATATAACGCAACAGCATTGTTCGAACCCCAAACCTCTTAGAATTCGATTCCTCCTGAGAAGGGGGATACAAAGCCGTCAGCATAGACAGCGCACCGTCGATGTTGACAACCACCTCCGGATTGGGGTCTTCGGCTAGAGCGCGAAACATCCATCCGGCGAGACAAAACCGCTGCTGTCCCGTCATCTTAGCCGCCTTTCCCAGGATCCCTATGCTTTCGTAGGCAAGCGACCGGAGCGCAACATCATCCCCGGACGTCCTTTCCGCCACGGGCCAGCCCTGCCCCTGGATGTATTCCTGCATCTTCTCCAGCAACTTGAAACCGATGTCAAAGTCTCCCTTGGAGGGTCCGACGGTCGCAGCCCAACGGAGATATTGAAACAATGCGCGATGAAGCTTTGTCCTCTCCAGCGTTCCCTGCCTTTTCCCTTGCTCTGAATTTCCCGTCTCCGCAGGTGTGATGTCCAGTTTTGCCGCCTCGAGGATCTCCGCCGTCATGGTTGTAGAGATGGTAGACTTGCTCAGGATGCCCAAGATCCTCGTACGGTAGGCCGGACCTAGCCTCGCATGGGAGTCGAATAGCGACTTTATAAGCGCGGGATCCTCCAGATCCACCGAACTCTTCTTGAGGAGCTCGTCGCCGACGGACGCGACTCTCGAGTCGGCGGCCGACGCTGCATAGAGTGCCGGAATAAACCTTTCGCTATCCTTGAACGCACCGCTCGCGAGAAAAGTAATCACCTTTAGCTTCATGTCTGCCAGGGCCGTGAAGGCAGCAGAAACGGGTCGGTGGGTAGGCACGAGGAAGTCAAGCTCCGATGCCGTGAACGTCGGAGGAGGATTAACACTCCGCAGAACCTCCGCCGTCGCCCCGGAACCGGCCGACTTTAAGAGGATTACCTTGCCTAACCACTTGGACAAGTATCGGGCGTCGCTGTCGGTTAGTCCGAGAGTCTCTCGCAAAGCTAGATCATCCTTTGTACCCCTCCCAGGCAGCCTAACATCAGTGAGTAATCTTAAAAACACATCGAAGAGCCCTGCGTCGCTCGAGCCAGCGGCATCGGCATCCCCATGCGATATCTCCTTTGTGACCTTGGGAAACAGATCTCTCCTATCTACGACATCCATCCGAGGAACGCTATGCTGTATGAAGACGAGATCAAACTGTTTCACCACGGGCGAAGAGTTCGCCTTGAACTGGTCCACCAACGCCGCAACGGGGAGGACAATCCTGCAAATCGAGTTAGCCAAGTTCTTGTCTCTTTTTCCCTCATTGTTCCTAGTCATTCAAAACCTCCTCTCTAGAGGCCCAGTGCCCCGAACAAATGAAGAAAGAACATACCCCGGCGGCTGTACAAAAGTCATCACCCTCTTCAAAACGGCAATCACCTTCGCTCTTACACTCGCATGCGGACTCCCCGCCTTGAGCATCAATGGCGCAAGATATCGCGATAGCAGCTGCTCCAGCTTCTCCTCGTTGTTGGCGACCTCGAGGATGCGGAAGTCGACCTTGTCGACGAGGTCGAGCTCGCGCTGTTCCGTCGATTCCGCCATGGTCACTTTCCTCTTTCCCGTATATGTATGTTCGGTAGATGATCGTGTATTCTAGTATCGTGGGTGGCTCTCAAGTGGTGAGGCTCTGTGTCCACGAGGGTGGTTGGCGATGCGGGATGAGACGGACACGGAATTTCATCAATTTCAACCCCTCTGGCGGGGCAGTGAATGAATGAGCAGAGCTCAGGGAGATGTCGGAAAGTTTGGGTAGCGTCTCATTTGTTTCCAGGAAATGATAAACACAGTCTAGGCCATGCAAGCGCCCTCGAGAGATATTATTCAAGTCGCGATCGAGTATGGGGGATTTTATAAGAAAAGTGGCGATTCCGACATCTCAAGGCAGCGTTGAGTGACGTTGGGAGATGATGCAGCAAATCGTACCTGCTTCTGGAGTGGAGAGGGCTTGAGACGAAGCATTATATTCGCACTGTCATAACACGCATATGTTTGGTACATATGTACAGTGTAGACATCTTTATTCACTGTGCGTGGCCAGCATCTGAGCCTCGACTGCAGCTCGAGAACATTCCTTCAAACCTCATACAAAACACAAGACCTCTCAATGTCTAGGCCGAGTATATACAGAATAAGAGAGTGACATACCACACATCCAGGTCAGTGAACACATAAACAACATCCACTTCTGCGGTATCCCACTTCTTCCCTCAATGCACATTCCAAACAAGTAAAAGCAAAAACAAACATAAGAATAGAATCTATGAACGGAATATTCTTCGTCCATAATGAAATGGCTAAAGGCCTCTACTACATGAAGAAAAGAAACAAGTGCCAACCATGCTCGCTCACCCACGCCATTGATCATAAGAAACAGAAAAGAAAGGGAAAAAAGAAAAGAAAAGAGACAAAGGAAAACCATCCCATATCCGAACACAACACATGAAATCCCCATAACCATGCCCTGATGAATGTGCTTATCAGGGTGTTGCAGGCTCCATTTGCCCTGCTTTGCTTTGCCGTCGAAATGAAGTCATCCGACCATGCCTGCTGGCCCTTCGTGCCCAAAGAAAACTCCCCAAGAACCGAGAACCGTCTTTTGCATGTAAATGACAGAACCACGAAAACGCCAACCACCACTTTTGTTGTCATCTATCACCTTTACACCTCAGTTTCATCAAATGGTTCCACTCTTACAAGAATCTCCTCGAGAAGACCCTCAAGGAACATCCCCACGTCTCTACCCATACCCACCGGCTCAGCCTTGTCATAGTGGTCGATCTCCTTACAGACGTGCGCCAGCTTATACACAAGGTGTCGGATCCTCTCGTGCGCTGCTTCCGCGCGTTGCTGTCGAGGCGTAGGTGCCGCTCCCGGAGCAGTTCGGCACACGGTCTGCAGGCGGATCTGCCTCCTCTTCAGGGCCTCTTCCAACGCAGGGAAGATGACGTCATTGAGAGCATCGAGGTCGCCGTCAGGGTTGGCGGGCGCCGGCGAGGGGAACGACGACAGAAGCGCGGCGCTGGATTCCGCTACGCTCGGGGGCTGGGCCTTGGACAGGAGGCCGGGCGGTTGGGTCTGTACCTGAACGGGCTGGTAATGTTGTTGGGCGTGCTTCGGGGGGAGTGGAAGCGCGGAAGCTTGGCCAGAGACTTGGCGCAGCTGAGTTTGAGAAGGTTGATTGGGCAATCTATGCTGAGATAGATTCTGCTGTTGTTGATAGGCGGCACTGCCGCCTCTGTATGGGGGTATCTCTGGTAGGTCAATGGGACCTACACGCGAGCTGGATGACGAGGGTCGCAGCTCTGGTCCATTTTGCAGCGACGCGTACGCTGATGAAGAGGAGCCGGCCGACGAGGCCTGGATAACCGGTGCTAGACTCAGCACTCCCATATCACGTTGGAGTTGTTGCTGTAGCAGGTGGTCGTAATCCGCTGACTGGTCAAGAGGAATTGGTGGCATGGGCTTAGCAACCCGCCTCGACGTGTCGTCGCGTCTTCTCTCTGGTGAGGCGGGAAGGGGTACCCTAATGGGCGATGGAGGCGTTTCGGTAGGGAGGGGTTTCCTCTGGGGAGAGGTTTGCCGAGACGTTCCACTCCCGGCTGCCTTGAGAGTATCTGAAACGGTAGGGCCGAGTCCAAAGTCCCGTACCTTCGTCGGGCCCGCATTCTGCTCCCCATAATGATGATCCTGAGGCTCATAGTGTCGCGAAGAGGCCCGCGCGTTCGTGGCTGAATCGTCCATGGGATTCAGACTAGGTCTGTGAACGACGTTGCCCCGATCGTTAACCAGCCGAACGGTACCGAAGTCCCACATATCCTCGTTTACGGGCTGCCTCTCCATAATCTCCTCGTGTCCTTCCATGTGGTCCTCCTCTTCGCCCTTGTGCGTAGCCATATACCTAGTATGCCTCTCGATAAGCTCCGTCAGGTACGAAGTCTTCTTCGCCTTGCGGATGAAGGGGTGACGTAGCAGCTCCTTGGCACTGGGCCGCTCTTTGGGATCTCTTTGGAGACATAACTCGATAAAGTCTTTGAAAGCCTTCGTGAAGTTGCCCTCGAGCCGAGGCGGAGGGTTCTTGGGGATGAGGAACAGAACCTTCATGGGATGTATATCGGCGTATGGAGGCTCTCCGTTCGCAAGCTCGAGTGCCGTGATACCTAGCGACCAGATATCTGCCTTGTGGTCGTAACCGGACTGTTTAATCACCTCTGGCGCCATCCAGAATGGAGTGCCCACAAATGTGTTTTTCTTCGTCATGGTTGCAGAAAGCTGGCCAGACACCCCGAAATCAGCCAGCTTGACTTGTCCGTTAGAGCTCAGGAGCACGTTCGCCGCTAGGAGTATCGGAGTTAGTACCAGACCGTCATCTCAAAATATGTGTTGGTTGGAAGAAGAACCGAAGCGTAGGAAGCGGCGTACCCTTAACGTCTCGGTGAAGCTTCTTGTCGGAGTGAAGATAATCGAGGCCTAACAATAGCTCCCTGAGAATTATGGCAATATAGTCCTCTCCAATCAAGCCTGGCTTCATGAGGTCGGCACAGCTACCTCCAGAACAAAACTCCATGACGATCCATAGCTCGGCGCCCTTGGCGTAAGAGCCGTAGTACTTAGTTACGTAGGGCGACTGAAGCTCGGAGAGGATAGCAATTTCCTGGATAATATCCTCGACTTCGTCTTCGGCGCTCTCGATGTCAATGACTTTGATCGCGACGGCCTGACCGGTTCGCTTGTCGACCCTATCCGCCCAAGCACGAGTCAGCAAAAGCACAAGACAAATAGGAACAAACACCAAGAGACGTAGAAGAGCCGTGCGTCTGCAAAAGAGAGAGAAAGACAAAGAGAAACAGAGGCGTAAGGGTATCGACGGGGAGGGAGACGGAGAGACCAAGAAACTTACCCTTTGTAGACTTTGCCAAAGCTTCCACCGCCTACAGCAGCTTTCTGTTAGAATTCTCATAATGCAATAGCCAAAGACCTAGACAACATCACGAACCAATGCAGTACTCCTTCGTATAGAGAAGCTCCGGGTCAAGAGCCTCGTTCCCTTCCTCGTACTCTCGCTCCCTCTCCGCCATGGTGGGCTGGTGCTCCCAGGATCGGGACGGTCTGGTTCTTCTGGGGTATGTTCAGGGATTGGCGTAGGGGCCTAAGACACTCGGTTCCGCTTCTCGAGGTACTTGGGTAGGCAGTAAAGAACGTCTTTCGGTCGGACAAAAAGAGTGTCACGAAAAGAAGGAAAAGATCGAAGACGACGCAGTCGTTGGGGTTGGAAAGACCGTTCTTGTCTGGCGGCGTGTGGTTGCAGGCGGTGGGAGAAGCAGTGACGATGGAAGGAAATCAGCACTGTTGCGGGGTCTGACTTGTGCTGGCTGGGGTCGGCGCCAGGTGTCGTCACAAGTCAAAATTGGGCTGGCGAAGAAGGAAGGAGGCAAGAAATAAAACTCAGACCGAGGTCTTGTTTGAAAGACAAAGAGAAACTTGAGTTTCAAGTAGTTATGAGCCTCGAGAGGATTATCAAGTCGGTGATATCGAGGAGGGGCTCACGAGCAGAATCGTTTATCGTAGCATCAGGGACCAGCAACCGACATCACTGATCACAGTCAGCGCTAGAACCGGGGGGGCAGGGGGCGCGTAATAATAGTGGACGCGTAAAAAAGTAGTGATCGTTTTCAAGGACAGGGATAATAGGATTGATGGGGAGGACTATTATAGCCAGGCTGACAGCACAGAGCGCCTGGCTTTCCAAGGATCAATTTCTATGGTACAGAAAAGGACTACCCCCTAAGCAACGTCAAAACGCGGCACGAAAGGCGAAGAAAGCAGTAAAGCAACATTGATCATCGATATTATACCATAGCCTATAGGTGCCAGGTTGTCCTAGCTACTACAGCATGTAGGCCCCAATGCTAGACACTCGAATTGCAGACGCACCCGACGCTCTATGCCGGCGCACCTTGGGGATTGTTTACTTGGTACTATTGAATTGACCACAATATAGAGGATATGGATTTGTCCAAGACCACCAATACAACGGAACTGGGGAAACGGCACAGATTTGACCAGTTCAATATTGATACGGAGTAATTGATTTGATCCCAGGCAACGAGGAGGGCAAATCCCGACGGGAGGTCGTCGCTCATCGCTCACCAGTAAAACCCTCAGCTCTCAGCCTGCAGCGTTGTCTGGCAACCAGCCAACCAAACATCTGCAAGGAGTGAATCCTCCGGGAACCAAAGACGAGGAAAAGGCGAACTGAACCTCTGACGGTTTTATCGTTCAATCCCGCTTAGACTGGGGCGGAAGCAACGACTCGACTTCCGCCCACGCACCAAGCACACGACCCTCCTTTTCGAGGAATCGACAAAGTAAGAGTAAGACCTAGGAACCGTCCACCCCCGACTTCTTTTCTTCGGGACCTGAAGCTAAACCTCTTTGCGGGCTTCGAGACTTTGATGCGCCCCGTGTCCCTTCGCCTTGCACGACCCCCATCCTCTTCTGACCTGCACGTCCCCCCACCTCCTGGCCGTACCACCTTCTTCATTGGCCACGAATGAGCCTGTCAGATCGAGCGAGGTGAGCCTGGCTGAGAACAAGGAACGAGCCAGAGTCCATCCTCTCGATATCATTGGCAGACGAGTGTCCGTTGGGGAGGGAAAAGGGAAATGAGGAAACCTGGAAATTCGGTCGTGGAGAGTGTTGCACAGACATCAAGGGCCTTGTTCATTCCTGTACCTGCTTCAAAACAGACACCGAAAGCATGAAGTATTGATTTCTCACCTCACATTCAACCAGGATACTTGTCAAGTACAATGCAATTGGTCTCTTCCCCAGATTTCTCAGCGAGCCCCGAAGAAGTAGGAGGGAGAAAATAATACCTGTGTAGGTCGAGTGTGGTCTGTGGTCTGCAGCACGAAACCAGCTAGCTCTTGCTCCTATGGCTGGTCGGCGATGTACCTGCAAGTGCAAGGAAAGCGAAGCCTCTCTCCTTTTATTTGTCATTTTACGTTTTACTTTTTCTTCTCTTCTTTTTTTCATCTTACCAGTCTGCAAATTCAAGGCTCGGGAATGTTCGAGCGTCGCCTCGTTAACTTATCGACGAGAATGGCCACCTCACATCACCTGCCTGTAATGCTTCATAGTTTCTCAACTTGAGGGAGTTGGTATGGTATTGATGGTATACTCCACGGGATGCCGCTCCCGCGATATGTCTTCCCTGGCTCGTCACTCTTCTATATGCCTGTACCTTTGCCTGTCATCGCCATGAAATTCATCATCACCTGCTTACGGCACAATCTCCGCCTTTGCCTCACTTCAACCTAGGTCCGAAGATCCATCACTTTGTCCTCTTGCTCGGCATTCCCTGATATAGTTCGAGCTGAACGAATCCCTCGTTTCCTCTAAAAGCGTAGCATCTCTTCTCTATTAATATTTGCAAAAAAACAAACCATGTCGTAAAACCTTCGGAACCGGAACAAGGGATGAAAGAAAGGGGAACCATAGGAGAGTAAGAGAAAGACGCGGGAAACGAGAAGGGGGAAAAGAAAAGTAACACCTCCCGTGGAAAACCAGCCCAGAATATCCCCAAGAGTGTCATTACTCGAGGAATTCAATCATGACGGTTCCCTGCTTCAGCCCCACTTCCTCAATAGTACCATCGAGGTTCTCGATAAGGTCATGTCCCTGAGGCATCTTCTTGAGCTCAAACTCGACGCCTTCCTTGCCCTCCATAGGCTCCGCCTTCAACCACTCGTAGATCCTGCTAACCGGATCCTGCGTGTTGAACCGACGAATAATGCGTCCGGTGGCGTGACGGAACTGAATACGCGTGGTCGTTGCGGGATTGTGTTCGGGCTCGACGTGAGGGTTCGTACTCGAGATGGCGGCAAAGGCACTTTGGCTCGCGCTCAGTTCCGGCTCGGCCGTCGCTTCCCGGAGGGGCGATGTCACTCTCTCGCCACCGCTTAGCAACGGCGACTTCGTCAATGAGTCGGGATCGACGATATTCGACTTTTGATTCTCCGAGCCGCCGCCGTTAGGGGCTAGACTATTCTTGAGCGCCATCTCCAGCATTTCCTCCTCCGTCATCCGGTCCACGTCTACAGCCTTTGACTGCTTGCTCTTCACCTTGACGACGGGGTTCTTGGTGTTGGCGTTAAGACTGTACCGGTCAAGGAACTCGACAAGTTGGCTGTGAAAGTCCAGCGCAGATGGGAAGGGTCGCCCACTCCAGATCTTGACCTGCTCACCCGTCCGGGGATCAACAATGGAGACGTGAGGATAGTTCTGAGGATTTTCGTGATTGGGAAAGTAGAAGGTGATGTAATCTCTGGCAAGGACGTCTTCATTCGAATACTGGAGGAAAATAAAGTTCTCGGCCACCAGCTCCCTAATGGCCTTGTCCTTCCAGATGTCGCGGTTGAGAGCCTGGCACGTGAAGTCACTCAGATCTTGAATGTTGACGAGGATCCATTTCTTGGTATCCTTGCCCTCTTCCCTCGCTTCGTCCCAAGAAAACCTCGAGATGATATCGTGGGGTGGTCGGAACAGATCCGTGAGGCGCTGGGCACGGGTAGTGGGGGCGCCAGCCGTGGCTGGCCCTGGTCGAGCGTCTGGATCATCCCAAATCGACTGGTTAAACGGGTTGGGTGCTCGTCCTAAATTAGCAAATTGACATCGTCAGTATTCAACAGTCTATTGGGGGGGCGAGTCAAGGGATGGAGGTCGGTCTTCTTACTAGCTCGGGCCTGTCTCTGTCGTAGCTGCTCAAGAAGATCCGACTGGATATCGTCGTCACCATCAAAGCCCGATCCCCAGGCAGGATGAGGCGCGACTAACGTCTCCGTGGTGCTTCGAATGGGCGACCTTATTTCGTCATTAGGGGCTGAAAATAACTCCTCTTGGAGTCTCTGGGCCATCGCAGCATCTTCCTCCTCCTGCGCGTTACGAGCCACGGCCTGGACGGAGTCGACATCCTCGTCCTCGTCATCATCACTGTCTATGTGGATAACTCCATGCTCGTCTTCGCGCACCGCCTGGCGATGTGTCCCGGAAGGAGCGTTTCTGGTAGCTGTTTGTGTGGTCGCCGAAGCAGAGTTAATGCTGTGCTGTAGATCGGGGTTCTCGAAGAAGAGCTGAATAGCTTGTTCAAGGTCATTATTCGTCATTTCTAGGAAACCTCGCGCCACGTTGGCGGAAGACCCTGTGATGTCGACGAAACTCGAGATGGTCGCGTCCGCCATGGTAGGTATACCCGGTGTTGTCTTTTTTTCGTGCTTATCGTTGATTCGGGAGGTATCGAGTAAAAAGGGAGGATCTAAGTGAAAGCGTTGGACACTGTCGCGCGGGATGTTGGATGTGGCGATGCGGGGTGGTTTGTTGGACAAGGAGGGGTAGGTTTTGGACACAAAAAAGGAGAGCGTGTCCCCGCCTATTGTGAAAATGCGATGTAGGCACGCCCGGACTTTATTGATACTGAGATTCGGAAATGCTAGGCTGGAGAAGGTTAGAGAGGAAGCTGGAACTGGCCCCAAAGCGATTCACTGAACGCCGGGCGACAAGCACCTAAAATATCTGTGGCACAGTTCTTAGGTTGGGACAGCCCAAATTATAGACGGCGGTTGAGGGATGATGGGAGGCGAGTCGACGGGCCACAAAGAGTTTTGAGAGGCGGAAACAAAGGCTCGGGCGACTAGGTAAGTGGAGAGGAAATATTGTACGCGATGGTCGGAGTTCAGGTCACAAAGGAGTAGGAATGGTCGTTGCAGAGGTTAGCAATAAATGTTGCCTTCTTAGAAAGGCAGGGCTTTGACAATCAATGGCGCTTCGAATTTCAGGTGCGAGAGTGTGACGCAACCGCATGACTGGGGCAAGGAGGGCCATGCGTGTTTTCAACTGTCAACAGCTGTTGACAGAGAATAAGGTCGGTTTAGGCTCTGAGGCTGAACTTGCCTCTCAAAAGTCAACTGCAATCACATCAACAATTGAAACAAGCTCTTCAAGTGAGCCCTCTAGTGAGCTCAGTCCTTTATAAGATGATAATCTGGAGAAGAGAAATATGTGGTATATACTACTCGAGTCGTAGAATTTCTTTCGTTTTCTTCTTTAGCTAGATATCCAGGCGGCTCTAGACGCTCGTTCAGTCATTATCCGGACACTCGTCAAATAGCATATCTGGTCACCCTGGAACAATCTAATACCCAATATCCTTATCAAAGTTAAAGTTAGGAATGAGAACGTCTAATTCCGTCTATGACTGTGGAGAATTGTGTTTCCTTTTAACTTGTAGAGAGACTACTGAATTGTCAATCCATTTTGGTGCCCTTGGTTCTTTCCCTGCCATTCCTCCATTTCACGGGCGTCAGGTCCATTGTCGTTTACAAGTGGAGCAACTCCATCCTCGTGGTCCCTTCCATTCATGGACAATAAGCAGAGGAACCAAACTAGAAACATGTGAACGATTGTAATTAGATCCTGCCTGTGGAAGGAGAGGGCTCGAAATCATATTTATGATGTTGAAACTTGGCATTGTTCCTTCCTTAGGTGTTCTGAACCAGCGACTCCACAGCTTGTGTATCAAGATAATCCTATTTCATTGTTGTGTTCTGATTGCAGGAGTAAATCCGTCATAACTCAAATTCGGCTCGATTTGACAGCTGCGAGTAGTTTCCACCTCGAAGTCCTAGAAGTCGTTTCATGTTCTCGAAGAC
Organism: Scedosporium boydii; assembly: GCA_002221725.1. Classification (NCBI taxonomy): domain Eukaryota; kingdom Fungi; phylum Ascomycota; class Sordariomycetes; order Microascales; family Microascaceae; genus Scedosporium; species Scedosporium boydii. The sequence continues at coordinate 28,961 of NJFT01000195.1, forward strand.
GACATTGACAGCACCACCCTAAGCTTGCTTCGCCCCTCCAACGCCATCACCCCGCCACGAGATTTCTCCCCCAACGCAGTCACGGGTAGCGCAGGTCCCCCCGATTTGCACTTTCCCACCCAACGGCAAACAGAAAACGGGTGCTACATGGAGGCAGGTACGAGGAGCTCGCTAGGTAGGCACGCACGGGGCAGGTGAGAGCGAGGCAACGGTGTTTTCTGCCCTTCTCCATCAGTCCCACCAACAGTCCGGGGGAATGCACTGTGCCTGTGTTCCGTACCAAATACTGGTGGTCTGTTAGCAGACAACATCAGGGAACCTCAAGACAGTGCCGGGTAGTGTACTCCAAAGTCGTACAGTTGAGAGCTTAGTCTCGCCAGCCCAAGAAATCCCCACCATAGCCGAGGAACATTGGTTCTAGGTTCCGGCTTTTGCGCCCTTTACAACACTACACTAGCTTTTTCTACTCCATCCACTGTGGCGGAGCTAAAACACGACAGACCAAGAGGACAGACTCTGATTCGCCACTACTGGGGAGAGTCTAAGACTCGCCCATCTTGATTGACGTACTTAAGCGTACTCAAGCTGCCGTTGGCCGGCCTAAGGAATCGATCAGAAACACTTGGAAGTGGGATGTTTCCCGAACCCGTGCCTGGTGGGATGTGTTTAACCGAAAATCGAAATTCAATTCATGCCTTGCATGGGGTAATAATATGATGGAGGATTAAGGGAAAAGAAGGGAAGAAGAAAAAGAATGGAAGAAAAATATATTCTTCCGCTCTTGCTACGAGGATGGTTGGGGGGAGGTGTAAGAGGTCTCTCTCCCCACAGGATGGCCTGAATATGGCGCTTTAGCCTTTGGGGTTAAAAAGCTTGTGGCTTCGGAAAGGCCATGTGGTGATGTGGTGATGGGCATGGAAGGATCAATTCCTTCACCCGCGGGCTGCTGTACGATCATACCAGCCGGACAATTTTCCTCTATTTAATGCAAGGGGTACGAATCATTTATCATCTGCGGGTGCATAAGGACCTGCAGGTTCCTGCCTGGGATAAGAGCCTCTTCCCTAGCTTCCAGTCGGTCCGTACGCTACTTCAAGTCACAGTGCAATTGCCAAGACAGAGAGGACAAAGGTGACCAAGAATCTACGAAGTACGAAGTAGATCCGATGCTCTTCATGGTGCTAGTTTAGGACATCCATCCCGCATCATAGTTTGCTTCGTACGAAGGTACTATCAGACGAAGTAGGCCCGTGGATATTGATTCATCCCGTAATACCCCAACAGGCTGTACGGTCATCGGGGACATGGAAGTTCAGTCGAATTCTCAGGCGCTAGCAGTGCCTAAAGATCGGCGCGCTATTATATTCTCCATGCCTTCCGATAATAGGAACACACGAGGTTCTTTTTTTTCTCCTTCATGCGACTTGATCCGGTTCCACGGAAAGTTCAGGCGGAGCGGGAACCTTTTGGGCCTAGCTTTCATCATTGAAGAAATGGACAGCGCGTGTGCTCGCGTTCTTTGGCTCCCCCATCTCTTGGCCAGCAGGACTGCTAGGACTGCCAGGACAAACCGTTGTCTGGGGGCGGTCTGTGCATGAACAAATGTCGCTCTCCCCGAGAGGACCGGGGCTCGCAGCGCATTCAGAGGATCGCCGAAACAGTGTTTTTTCGTTCATGAGGGCGAGCAACTACGAAGTAGGGTGAAAAATAGTGAGCCTCTTTGTCAACGCGCCTGGCTCTCCTTCCCATTAGAGTGTACGAAGTACAAGTTGAAGTTGGTCGGCATTCGCCCAAGCCACGAATCGATAAATGACATCAATGATACCCATTCTAGTATCGCCCGTGAAAGCAATACCGTTTCGATGGACCGGGCCGTAAATATTCAGGAAACGTAACATTTGGCACCATTTCAAGAGAACGCACTTCCCCAGGGTATCCTTGACATGCCGGCTTCCTCATATTTGTGGTAGCATTCGTGCGGAGAGGATCTCAGACAAGTACGAAGTAATACACTAAATTACTTCGCAGTTGTCATATTTCCGTTTGCACGCACTGATCTTCAGTACGTATCGTACTCTAACGGGGGGATATCGATCGTCAGTTCACGACGAGCCGGCCCCTTCGGCTTTGGAGAGCTTCAGGGACCAGGGGGTGGCAGTGAGCATGAAGTTCTCACTAGCGTAGAGGTACAACTACACTTGTAGATTACCTTACCCAAAACTGCACTGGCGGAGCTGAGCTCTTGATCTTGCTGTTGGAGTTCTCTGGAGGTTCCGGTGGTGCAAGAGAATGATTAAAAAAGATCCTGCCTGTCCGGACTTAAAGCCGAGAGCCGCCGTTTGAAATATCTACTGTTGACGTTTCCGACTGGCTAAGTCCCCAAATATCATTAATCGATGACGGGCTGGTGATATCGACGAAACAGCCTGGACCGTTTCGAATTTTAATTCCTGGAAAGACGTGCAATTGAATCGTGGCTGTTTCGAAACACCAGCCAGGGTCCAGGTATTATATTGTCCTCCTCGGAGGCTGGAGACGTTGACCCAAATAGTAGATTCGCGTCACGGGTGGTGACAGATGATTCAAGAAAAGTGTCCAAGAGGCAAACGCTTGCGAGGACCATCCTGTCGAGCTTTCACGGCCAGAGACAGTATGTCTCTCGTTCATTTATCAACCCTCACACATGGTTAGCGCCAATGATCATTCGAAGTCCCGCCAGATTGTAATGGTCCGTATCATGGAAGAAGGTCCGATGTGATCAACAGCATTACTCGTGTCAACCCAAATGGAATTGAAGGGAAGTTCGCGGACCGTCTTCCGTCTTTCCAAGTTGGCCAAGTTAGTAGCTTCTCGTAGGTATCAGTTACAAACATCAACGCCCTGCTGTATCCCAGAGGACCTGATATATTATCGATCACCAGCTTGAACGGGAAGGCCCGGGTTGAGAATCCCGTCGATATGATGGGCTGGACGACTGTCTGTATGATACCAAAATTAGGTGACAGGAAGATCCCTCTATCCCTACACTATTATATCAAATCTGGCATTTGTTTGGGGCGATGTCCGGATGTCAAGCTCCTGCATGTCTTAAATCTCTCTAAAGAGCTGCTCGAAGCCGTAATGGTGGTCTCCGACTAATCTCGACGTCACAGCTTCCCACCTACCAAACAGAAGGAAGGTATGGGCAGTATGATAATGGAATTGATTGATTTGTGATTTCATCGTTGGTTCCACGTGAACCATGCTGCTTACAGTCCTTGGGGACAAGTACTTCGAACGAAGGAGACTTGACTTGTCACTGTGGTCAGTGATATGAGGCCCCAGTACCTTTGTACAAGGGGTGCCTTAGGAAGTACGAATGTACCTCCAAGTACCTCCCCAGGGTGGGGAAGGACTGGCCTTGGTTCTCTTTCGAGAGGATCGACTGGTCCTTCCAATTCATGCCAGGCTACCCCATAAACCCCTCCCTTCAATGTTCCACACCAGAAACTCCAGAGAGCACTGACCTAGAAACGTCATTCAATTCCTCTCCGGAATTTGGAACTGCGTTCCTGTCGCTTTTCTTCGAGAAGTAGCCACAGAGGGTCGCTTCCAAACTATATAGGTACCCTCGATCATCCCATCTACTCTGTAGGATTGCAATGTACAACATGCATTGGTCCGATCTTCACTTATAATCGGTGGGACGAGAGATCGGAGAGATCCTGGGAAACCGGGGGTGTATATTTTCTTGCTTTCTACTCAACATGTAGCTTCGATATCTGGTGCCTCCCGAGATTTGATCTCACCTGTTTAGACGATCCGCGGATTGGGATCTCGTTTCGTTTGGTGAGCGGACAGTTCTAATGGATGCACCGCTTTTATTGATTGTGCGAGACCTCGCTTTCATGCAAGACCGAGGTAGTGATCGGGAGGTTACATGGGCTCTCTGAGATACAGCCTGGCCAGGCCGCACGTTTTCTCTGGTTCCAACCCAATACAATCCTGCGACCTCGATAGATCTGCCCCTCCACCCCCTACACCCACTGTAAGTGCCTCTCGCAGCTTCGTGCCACCAGCTCAACTTCGACGAGACACATGCAAGCACAGCTGATGCTGCAACGAGCCGCTGGGACTACGACTTCGCACACACCAATCTCCCACCACTGGTACCTGATATGTTGGGTGTCGTGCATTTGATCAACGATGTACCGAGTACTGAGGTACCTACGACGGAGACTACGAAGTGCGAAGTATATTGTACACCTCGAAGATGACCGCCAAAGATACTTCGTACTTAGACCTAGTCCACTCATGGTTCGGGCTTCTCATCCTGTCCAAACCACCTTCATTGTCCACAAGAGGCAGCACAGGGCTGGGACCCACCACGAGCTTTGACACGCTGAACTAAAGGGAAAATACAGTGCGAGATCCCACTGATTCTGAGGGAGCTTCGCGAGTCGTGGATGTAGCTCTTGCGCGCATCGCAACAATGGGTGTGTTGGAATGCAGAAGGCAAGAGCTAAGACGTCACCTGGTCCAATTCAAGAAAGGCTATTACATATGAAAGCCTCGTTCTATTAAGTGCTCCTCACCCTCAATATTTGTCAACGCGACATCAGCCTAGAACGATTGAGAACGGATGATTCCCGCGAAGCTAAGAAGAAGCCTTGTATCGCCAAACAGGCGCATACCGAGCGATCCGTTGAATATGGATTGAAATGCTCCATGGTAGGAATTCATAAGGTGCGAGTGGAGCCTTGAGAAAACCTTGCTCGCTTGGGAGGTGGGTCTAGAGTAAGACACAGCTTCTGAGTATTCCCGTACGGCGTACAGTATTGGTTTCGCAAGGACCTGAATACGGCGCGGTACGGTACAATATGTAGAATATGTCATATGGTACTTCGTACTTGAGACGGTTTAAGTTCGATATCAGTGTGCCACTTCATTCTGTTCTGGTGTATGACAAGGCTTGGAGGTTGAAGTGAAGTAGAGTGTTGAACTTGGTGGTGCTGCTTGGGGATTGATGAGATCAACGAGAGATGCTCATTTGAATGAGGTACACAACAAGACTGGTGTTCAACACTGCCGGGTCTCTTCGCCCATTGCAGTGGATTGCGAGTTCCCCCAAAGAATGCGGGATATCGTCGTAGTTGTCCAGAATGCCCGGAGTATGAAGTAATTGTTTCGTGGCGTACGAGTACGAAGCAAAAGCAGCAGCGCAGCCCTGGCTGGTTCGCACTTTCTATGACTCCGCGGTCCCTCATCGCTCCTGTCGTTCTCAATGTTTCGTTTGTTTCGTTGGTGCTACTTCGTACTTCGTTCGCACTTGCCAGGCTAGTGTACTTTTCCGAGGTACCCAGCACTACAGTCAAGTTAGTGGGGCACACCCATGCGCCTTTGCCTCGATCGATTCCTGCTCAGCTCTTTGACTTCTTAGTCTACTTTCCTTTTTTCTCTGGCCTTCGCATCCTTCCCTCTTTCCTTCCGTTTCCCATTACCTCACCCGCTCCACCATTCATCGACTTGACCAACTCTTGCCTCTTTTTCTTTTTCCTTTTTCTTTTTTTCCCCCTTCTTCTTTTCCCTCCTCTCGCACTTGGTTGTCTTTGCTACTCCTCCTCTTCTCAGCACATAAATCCTTTTTGTCTGTGCCCGTTGAGCGTTTGTCAGTGCTGCGATTTCAAGAAGCATCTTTCGTGATCGTTTTTTTGTTGTCGTGCCACCTTCTGCTCTTCTCGGGTTCCCACTATCAAACGCCCTACAGCCGGCTCGCTTCAGTACACGATTTTTTTTTCTTCCCTGATTCTGCGCTTGCCGCCCCACGACCAGCAAACACGATTTCATTTCCGGAAACCAGCCAAGTCCTTTTCGAAAGTCCTTGACTTGTTTTCGCCTTTGTTCTCTCGTCTGTCTTTCCGCAGGAACGATTTACGACTCGCAAGCTATTCGCGCTCTCCTACCGTCGCCGTGTCTTCTGCTCATCGTTTGTCGCCGTCCTTGGTCTTTCGCAAACTCCAGCCCTCGAGACGAAACGCCTTTCGCATCGCATTTTAATATCATCGTCAATCCGATCTCGATAGTCACCTTACTACAATCTCGAGTCTCACTTGTCTTGCGCTTACTTCCTCATTCAACTCCCCTACTGTCATAATCCTCGAGAGCCTTTACTCTCGAGTAGTTCGCATCAATTGATTCATCCCGGAATCCACTGTACACTGTCGCGTCTAAGGACAAGCGAAACATCATCTCTTGCTGCTTTCTTAAGGGGCGCCCAAAAGTAAGTGTTACCCAGTTCTTTGTTCTTGCTCGTTTCTCTCTGTCTCTGCAACCTCCCCCCTCGTTTGTCGTTTCGTGCCATGATCAGCCCGGTGGCTCCGCATGGGACGGCAAAGCTGCCACCACCTCGGAAATATTCTTCCATCACGCAGATCATCATGTGCTTGGCCATGATGGGTATTCCCTCCATTCTCTCAGGATGAGACACGCGCCTGTCGCTCTCCTCCCTATCAATTGGGCGCTCATGGTATCTCAATTTGCGCTGGTCGATACTGTCATCCCAGTACGCACAATTGTATTTCTGAGGGCTGCCTAAATCTTATTCACGAAAACACCGAAATATGGCCGTCGCCTTCACGATGCTTTTTATGCCGATTTGCGCGACCATATCTAGAATTTACCCGCGGAAAGCCCATCTATTCATCGATGCCCCGGCTTCCATTATTGGCAACTTTTCGCGATGCTCCCCGATCCTTGAACGTCGGTATTCGCGGAGCTTCAATTCGGCTGTGGGAGTTTGCGGGGCACCCGGTCACTATCAAACACCCTTGGGGAGTCTCACCAGGCTGCCCAGATCACGACACCAGCTTCCTGCCCCCTCGGATGCCCCTTCCCCCAGGCGAACCTTGATGATTGCAATCAAGCGATGCACGTGGCGCGCAGGCCAGACCCATGAGTGTGGGTGTTGGTTGCTGGTTTTCAATTGAGATCTCGTAGTGATGAGGGCAGAAGGGTCGGGGCCACTTTGAATCAAGGAGCGCTTGCGCTAGAGGACTTGGCTCTTGAACCTCAATATGGCTCTTGGTACCAGCGTCCCAGCCCTCGGATCTCTGTATAGTCGTTGGACCGCGGATCACCAACATGTCCTTATACAATACATTGATCTCTCTGTTTCATTCCATGAGAAGCAACTAACGGATCGGCATCTAGGTTTGAGTTCTTACCTTGACCGTTTCGGCTCTCGTTATTGCTCTTCGTCGTCAGTCTTCTAGCGACCTTACTGGGAAACCAACTCGGCGTGACGGTGTCATACATCTCGGCTACTGCTTTCTCGGAGTCACGGTATCAGGCCTGGATAAACGTCTCGGTTCCGTCCGCACTATCAAAGGAGTGTTTTGTTTTACTCGGCGTAAAGCGAAGGTTAGCCACTTGCGATCCCCAAACCCAAGCCGAACCTGCAACTGGTGAATCCACATGATGAGCTGTATATGCTCTTCCATGAGCATGGACGCTAAGCCCCGCTCATCGTCAACTTTCCCCTCACCACCCACATACACTCTTTCTGTCTATGCTCTCCCGACTCGGCTAACAAAACTTCTTTAATGCTGTAGTTTTCCAATTTGACTTGCCTCGTCCTCAGCTCTTCTACTTGATTGCTGAGCCGTTAACCTTCCTTTTTTTCCTCGTCTTCTTGACATTGATCTTGTACGTCTTCCCGAGTCCCTTCGCTCAGCCCCCCAACCATCTGGGCTTGGTTTCCGTCCTTCATATTTTTACCTCGTACTTTCATATTCCTTCGAGATATATTCTCAGACCGTCCGCAAGCTAACATCGTTCTTGCGCAGTTGAAATTCGTACAAAATGAGTTTCCCTGCTACTGCCCCTGCTGCTGCCCCTGGCGGCGAGATCCAGCCTCTCGGTTCGGGCCCTAGCGAGTCCGCCAAGAATACCCTCTGGTACGTTCTTTTCTGTGACTGTCTATGATACCCGATACCCTTGCCGCAACATGCATACTTACTTCTCTTCCTTCTAGGATGGGTGAACTCGAGCCTTGGATGGATGAGAACTTCATTAAGGGTGTGTTCCGTACCTGCTCCGACCAAACCGTCAATGTTAAGGTTATTCGTGACAAGAACTCGGGGTAAGTCCGTCTGGTAACTATGTCTCGGCCTCAATCTCATCTAATGGTTTTCGCTTAGAAGCGCCGGCTACTGCTTTGTTGAGTTCCCAAACAATGAAGCCGCTACGTCTGCTCTTGCCCTTAACGGATCTGCTATCCCCAATTCGACCCGCGTCTTCAAGTTGAACTGGGCTTCCGGTGGCGGACTAGTCGATCGTCGGTAAGCTTTGTTGTTCTCACCTTGGAGGCGTGTGCTTTTTGTCTAACTTGTTCTATGTAGCGATGACCGTGGTCCCGAGTACTCCATCTTCGTTGGAGACCTTGGCCCTGAGGTCAACGAGTATGTCTTGGTCGCACTCTTTCAAGCTAGATTCCCCAGCTGCAAGTCGGCCAAGATTATGACAGACGCTGTGTCTGGCCAAAGCCGAGGATACGGTTTCGTTCGATTCTCCGACGAAACTGACCAGCAGCGAGCTCTGGTTGAGATGCAGGGTGTCTACTGCGGCAGCCGCCCCATGCGTATCTCTACTGCCACGCCCAAGAACCGGTAAGTTTCGAGCATAGCCCTCCGCGATGCTCAGCTGATGGCCAGGCTAATGATTTCTCTAGATCCCACGGCTTCCCCGGTCACCATGCTCCCCCTTCCATGATGAACAACGTTCCTCAACAGCACATGTGGCCCGGTCCCTTCGCCCCTCCCTATGGCGGTGGCGGCGCATTCAACCCTGCTACTCAGATGAACCAATTCACCGACCCCAACAATACCACTGTCTTCGTTGGCGGACTTTCGGGCTACGTGACCGAGGACGAACTCCGATCTTTCTTCCAGGGTTTCGGTGAGATTACTTATGTCAAGATTCCTCCTGGCAAGGGCTGCGGTTTCGTCCAGTTTGTCCACCGCCACGCTGCTGAGATGGCCATCAACCAGATGCAGGGCTACCCCATTGGTAACTCTCGTGTCCGCCTCAGCTGGGGTCGATCTCAGAACAACTCGGGTGTCGGAACTCCCTACCGCCCTGCCCCTCCGCCTCCTCACTACATGGGAATGGGACCGAACCATGGGCCCTATGGCGGCCACCAGTTCGGCGGTCCTGGCATGAGCCCTCAGGGACCCCAGGGACCCCAGGGCCCTCCCCAAGGTCCACCTGGACCCCTTCAGGGTCCTCCCGTCCCTCCTGGCCCTCCGGGTCCGCAGGTACGTCTGCCGTAGAAGTTTTGCCCGGGCTTGCGTTGAGTTGGGCGTTAGGCTAACCCGGTCTGCTACAGTAATTGGTTGATCCTCTCTACGTGGACATGAACTCGACTCTTTTTTTCTTCTTTTCAGGCCGCGTCCAGTTTTGAAATGAGGAATGCAACGGAAATGTCCTGATACGAACGAGGAAAGAAAAGTCAAATTCGAGTATGAAATGGCATGGATTGTTTTCCTTTCCTTTTCCTTTCGTTTTATTTTCCCCATTGCGTGGTTTTCTCCGGGTTCAGGGAGGTGGTCGGTGTTCGTGAGGCTGGATTTACACTTGGGGTCCAGTTGAAATTAAAATGTTCCAACATGGAAGCTTCTTTTTAACTCTCTCATCATCATGGACACTATGGATTTGTCTTGATACCAGCCTGCATGCCGAAGTTGGCGCAAGCAAGTTTCCATTCTCCTCGAATATTACTTTCCTTTTTTTTTTCTCTCCTTTTTCTTTTGTTTGTCCTAAATCATGATGTCTCTTTTGACTGTTTCCTCAATGTGCCTTTGAACCGGTGATGTCCTAATTCTGTGATGATTCCGTGATCTAATATGTTGTTTTTACATATGTACGTGAAGCCTTCTGACACTATTGCAGGAGCTCATATTGATGGTGGCCAGTTCATGAATCCAACCCAACTAAGTTGGGTATCATAACCCAAGTCTCGCCGGATGGTGCTTTTCACATCTCTCGTGCTCACCAAGGGCAGGTTATCACACGATAGCCATCCAGCCATTGAACCGTTGCTATTTTCCCCTGGTGGCCACATTGCAGCACTCGCCTGTTTTGTTTCTTCACCCTCATTCTACCATGGATAAGAAGGACTCCAGTTCTTGACCTCTACTCGAACCGTAGACCAAACCAACCCGGATCGAGCTCGTCTAGAGTGTCGCTCCGCATCAAAGTTAGCTGTTTCAGCAAACAGCAACAACAAGCACGTACAGGTTTGATCCTAGCCGCCAATATCAAGCATGGAGAAATGAGGAATGCTTTAAACTAACTCGTCAATTCTCGATGGAACTTAGTAGACAAACTCATCGCGCCCTTCGATCCATTTCTACCTCTTATCCACTCGTTGCGAAGCTGGAAGCAAAATCCGAGCGACAGGATGGAGCAAATTATCTGGTTTCTCGGCTTTCTGCTGATGGCGACTCTGTTCACCATCTTGGCTGACATTTATTGCACCATTTCGACGGTACGTTCCCATCCATCCTGGGGATGTCTACAAGATCTATAGTCTCCTTCCCCCACTTCCTCCTCATCGCTTATCCCTTTCTGTACAATATCTCTATTGGAAGAGAAGTCTAGCTAACATGGGGAAATGGTCATGGCCTTGGCGTCGTAGCGACGAGAGACCCACGTCTACTCGATCAAGGCGGAGAGTCGATTCGGAACTACGTGGATTCACATCAAATGCCAATGCCACCTCGACGGCAAGACTGAGGCCCTGCACACTCGGTACGTTGTCCGACAGGACCGTCTTTCGGCTTGGGTTTATGATGAGGAGAATGGTACCTACGTCGAGATGCCCGACGTCGTCGTTCGTGGTTACTGAGTGGGAAGATTGACTGACTGCCGTTGAGTGGTTATATATGTGACGTACGATGGAAGGCAATGAGGTTTTTGGAGAGACTAGGGTCCTATTATATGATGGGGAGTTCTGGAGTCTGGTTCGATTCATTCCGTGAGACCACGGGCGTTACATCGACAGTCGTATAGTTAGCAGGAACAACTCCACATTCTCAACTGGTGCCTTTTGGGCGATTTGGTTTTGTGCTTGAGATTTACAAATATTGGTGATTTCGTCACATCTTTGAGGATGCTCTGCATATCTCTCGACTACATACCCACTCGAGACATCTCGAGGTATCTTGAGGTTCTCCAAGTCATCCCTCTCCAGCTTACATTTCCCTTCTCCAGGCATCCTCCTTCAGTACAACGTCGTGCACATGACAGAACTCTGTACACCCCTATAACAGAGACCACGAATGAGGTAGGGGGCGAAGCTATCTCGAAGAATAACTCAAACGACCTGGGTAATTAATCCTATTGATATTAAGAGGGCCTGGCACCTCCTTTGGGCTCCTTCAATCCCGCAGTTTTCCTTTTATATCCCTAATATCCTGTTAATCTTTTCGCCAGCAATACTTGAATCGATCTACATACCTCCGTTCTGGGGCTGGTTTCGACCTCGCATTGCCTCTCGGTCTACATATTGCCGCCACTTCTTCTGGGGCATGTTCGAAGTGCCTGACTTTGCTCTCATCCTGAGTCGCCGCCTGGTCAAACATCGATCTCAGGCCCATTTCCCGCACGGATCAGGCTCACGTATGGTGTTGGAATTGTCTCGTGGCCTTCTCCTCCGGGAAATTAACTCCCCAGGCCGAGGTGAGATGTTTATCTCTCCGTCATCCGGCTGTGGAGAGTGCCTAGGGGGGCAGAGTGTGTTTCTCTCGCTGGAAATCGAGTCAAGGGTTGGCATCAGTGCCTTGGCAACGGTTCGAGGGGTGTTCGCTTCTCCGGATTGAAGTTGAGGCAACGAATGGTTAAAGATGCCAAACGATGATGGAGGACCTGCTGGGAGTTTGAAAGCTTGAGTGCTTCCCTCGATGGAAGCCGAGGACAGTTTGGAAAAGAAGAAAGGGAGAAAAAGATGGTCCATCTAGTCTGTAGCTGGACAATAGCAGATATACGGTCGGTATACCTGATGCTGCCCTCCTTTCTCCTTCCTGTTCCATGTCTAGGAGGGACTCCTTCTGGATTGTCTGCTACATGTGAATTCACTTGCTCACTTACAACTGCGCTTTCATAAGAAGAAGCCTCAGTTATAGTAAGGGTTACTCTAGGGAAGGAACTCTTCAAATGAAGGTTCAAGTGGTAGCTACAGCCTGCCTTCAATAGGCCCTTTTCCATTTTCACTTCTGCTTCAACGAGGCTCTGCCTCTTTGCCTTCTATGTCTGAAAGAAATGAGCATTTCATCACAAATGTCAGTCAACACCAGCTCTCCAGCCCCATCTAAACGTTTCAAAACCAAACTAAAGACACTGGAAACTGACCAGCTCTGGTTGCTTCGCAGGGGAGGGATGCCAGATCTTGCTTGTACCTGCTATAACCATCACCATTTGATCTCATCACATCTAGCATCAGTCTGCCTCGGTGAGTCGAGCTTAACAGGGTACAAAATACAAAGTACAAGATACAAGATACAAAAGTACAAGAATACAAGAACACAAAATAAAATGCGGGGGAGGGGCAACCCACAATTTGAACTGGACAAAACCCAACAGCAGCAGCAGCAGCAGCAGCAACCGCAACAGCAGCAGCCCACATCTCCAAGTCCGACATCGGGCCAGTCGCATTTCTCGGATTTCACACCACAACCATGCGATGTCAGAGAGGGAGCGTACAGGTCGTTTTGAAATACACAAGTAATATATAAAAATAATAATAAATAATAACGGGAATAAGCTGACCCGAGCGATCGGTCGCCCTTTGTATTGCTATTTCGGGACACTCGGGCGAGGTGAGCTGAAGCTTTCTGTCTGTTTTTGTTGTGCCTTCGGGTCTTTATGATACTCGCCTGCTCCCAAGCTGAAGTCCGAACTTGAACTTTCTCCACCCTCGACCTCGACCTTGACTCAACGCGGAACCTAACCCCGGCATCCCAATTCTCCTCCTCCTTCTCTCCCCGTCCGATATAGAATATAGCCTACCTCTTCCTCTCCGTTTCCCGTCGTCTCCTCTGAAGCATTGAGACATAACCCTCCTCGAAAATGGCCGCTTTCCCTCCTCCTGCTACTACCAGCATCGACTGGGCCAATGTTGGCTTCAAGATCCGTGAAGGTAAACCCTAACCCAAGTCCCCAATCCAATTCACCTCTCCCTTCCCCCAACCCAACCAACCCAGGAAACCCTCGTCTCATTAACCACTCCCTTCAACAGTCAACGGCCACATCGAATCCCACTGGTCCAAGAAAACCGGCCAATGGACACCCCCCAAATTCGTCCGCGACCCCTTCATCCGCATCCACGGCATGTCCCCGGCCCTCAACTACGGCCAGCAAGCCTACGAGGGCCTCAAAGCCTTCCGGACCCCCGGCGACGCCGCCATCCAAATCTTCCGCCCCAACCGCAATGCCCTGCGCATGCAGCACTCCGCCGCCGTGGCCTCCATGCCCGCCGTTCCCGAAGACCTGTTCGTGGCCTCCTGCCGAGCCGCCGTGGCTCTCAACGCAGAGTTCGTCCCGCCCCACGAGACCGGCGCGGCGATGTATGTCCGTCCCCAGATCTACGGTTCGAGCGCCCAGCTGGGTCTGAACCCGCCTGATGAGTACATGTTCTGCGTGTACGTTGTGCCGACGGGCGTTTACCATGGCGTTCACCCCGTCAAGTGTTTGATCTTGGATGAGTTTGATAGGGCTGCGCCGAATGGAACGGGTAATGCAAAGGTTGGCGGTAACTATGCACCTGTGTTGAGGTGGACCGACAAGGCAAGGGATGGGGGGTATAATATTACCTTGCACTTGGATAGTGCCAAGCATGATGAGGTAGATGAGTTTAGTACAAGCGGTTTCGTTGGCGCTCTGGTAGATGGCGACAAGGTCACGATTGTTGTGCCGGATTCCAAGGCTGTTATTGATAGCGTTACGAGCGACAGCGTGCAGCAGATTGCTCGTAGCTTGGGCTGGAACGTGGAGAAGCGAGCGGTAAGTACACTTCTAACGCATCTTACATCCCGGGATAATACTCTAACAAGCCCCTTCGCTGGCGCTCTACACAGATCAAGTACGCCGAACTCCCCTCTTTCTCCGAAGTCATGGCCGCCGGAACCGCCGCCGGCCTCGTCCCCATCCGATCCATCACCCGCAACATCTCCGCTTCTCAATCCCTCTCCCTCGCCTCCACCGTCAAGAGCCACGAGCGTCTTTCCCTTGGCGACAACGCCGAGACCGTCACTTATATCCCCGACAGTCAGGAGGATGCCGGACCTATTTGCTTGAAGCTTTTGGGTCAGCTTAAGGGTATTCAGGTTGGTAAGGTTGAGGATAAGTTTGGGTGGTGTTTCGAGGTTAGGGAGGCGGATGGCAACGTTGAAAAGGAGTAAGAAGAGAAAAAGATGGAAAGGGGAAGAGTGGAGAAAATGGTTTGGATGTATATAGACAAGGGTTTTTCTGCGTCATTTTTCTTTTAGGATATCCTTGTGCTAGAGACAAAAGGTACATGAAAAAGAATCAAGAAGATCTACGCCATTAGCAGCAGTTGGTTATTTGGAACCAAGGACTTTGGTCATTTTCATTTCAATTGTAGCTATCTAGTGTAAAGTATAAGCACGCTTGTTGTCCATCCCATATCTCAAGCCCATCAAACGGATACCAAGAAACGCCAAACTGGGAAACTAGCAAGACTCTCGTACAAGCCCGTCTAAGGAAATCAAAAAAAAAAAAAAAAAAGGTATCCGCCCATCCCACGACGCATCAATCAAAGTCCCATTCATCGTCCTAAAATGTTAAGTCTATGCCTGGTGCTTTCGCGCTTAGACTCAGGCCTCGAAGGCGAGTGCCCCTGGTACGAAGATCGAGGCGTATCGGGGTATCTGTCGTCGTCGTCGGCCTTGGGGGGCCTAGGAGGCGGGGGAGGCGCCGAGACGGGAGCCTGGGGAGCGGCGTTGTGGTCTCCAGAGGTGGAGTAGTAGTTCTGGGCCCACTCGGAGGACATGCGCTGAGAGTCAGCGCGGGAGAGGTTCTGGCCCCTTGTCTGGATGGGAGGCTGTTGCTGCTGCTGCTGTGACTGCTGGGACGGCGGTCTCTGCTGTTGCTGTTGCTGTTGCTGATACTGTTGCGTCTGGGGCTGCTGCTGCTGCTGCTGCGAATAGTTCCCATTCACCTGCCTCGAATCAAGCGCATACCCCCTCGGCTCCCTCTGCAACGGCACACTCTCCTGCGTCTTCGACCTCTGATACGCCGCCGTCGCCGCAGCCACAGCCGCCGACGACGTATTAGAAAACCTCCTCGTATCCTCCTCCTCCTCGGACTCCTGGCCCTCATCCTCTAGACTCCCGTCGAACCCGCGGAGCTCGCTGCGCATGGCAAGGCTGGCGCAGAGGCTCTTGGCCTCCTCGATGGCCTTCTTCTGCTCCTTGAGCGCGAGACGGCGGTCGCGCGTCAGCTTGTCCTCGGCGGCTATGCCTTCTACCACTTGGTTTTCCATCTTGAGGATTTGGAGGGGGTTGAAGAGGCGGAGCATGCCGAGGAGGAGGTGGCGTTCGACGACTTGGGTGATGACGTTGCGGATGAAGATGCGGGCGGTGAGCTGTGAATTTATGTTAGTATATTACTGCGAAAATAGATGATGATAAAAAGTTGGATAGGCGGAAGTCAACTCACATCGTAGTAGATCAACATCTTTTCGAGAACTTCTTCGGCCTCGGAGTAGGTAGAACCATTCTCAGCAGCCTTCACTCGCCAAGCGCGAAGCCTCTCCTCATACTCAGGATCAAAAGGCTGCACCTCAAGCTCCATATCATCAATGAGCCTAGCAAGCTCCTTATCCGCAAACTGCACCAGCTCGCCCATATTCGGCTCCAAGAAATGCGCGCGCAGAGGATCCCGCATGCGCATCGGCCACACGTACTCGATCACCTCGGCGAGGAACTCGTTGCAGATGACCCCGACGTTATCCTTGTACTCCTGCGCGAGAACGGGCCAGTTCTCCGAGTAATCCTGGAACAGGATGTACGGAGCGCGGGGATTCGAGTCCATGGGCAACTCGGTACCCCGAATCTGCCTCAGCAGTGGCTCGACCTCCCTCTTCGCAAAGTCCGCCTTGGAGCGGTTCCCCATCATGCCGCTGGGCAAGATAGGTTGCTCGGTCTCAGAGAAGCCGACTTTCCTTCCGGAATCCCTGAAGCGTTTCGAAAAGCGCTCGCTCTCCTCGCGGACCCGAGCCCTCAGCTTCTGGCCTGGCGTTCCCTTGCGCGTGGCAGCCTTGGGGAAGAACTTTTCGCCGGGAGGGTTCTTGTAGTTTCCGTTGACGGACGCCGTGACGAGGTTGTTGCAGGCGGAGAACAGCTCGCCCATCTGGAAGCGCATCTCCTCGACCGTGTCCTTGCCGACACCGAGAGCCTTGAGCTCGGCTTCGCAGCGCGCGTGTGCATCTTGGATCTGTTTCCGGAGAGTGTTGACGTGCCGGCCGATGTGTCTTTGGAGCTGGATGCTGAGTTTCTGTCGGAGAGGGCCGACGCCGCACATGTTGGGAGGGAGGGTGCTCCATTTCCCCGCGCTGAAGAAGGCGTCTTCTCGCATCTTGCGCTGGTCGGGCGTGGGCCATTCTTCGCCGGGGCTGGGGGGTCCCGGGTTGAGCAGGACGTACCAGCCGAGCTTGAAATGGTTCTCTTTGTCTTTGTTGGTGACGAGGCCAATGAACTTGTCCTCGAGACCAATCTTCTCGGTGAGGTCGGGCTTGGTGAGCACACCGATCGTGCGGGATCCCGAGGGGTCGAACTGGCGGGCCTTCTTGAGAATAGGCGCTTGGACGTAGTCGTTGTTTCCGCCGATGACGGCCAGGATGATGGTTCGCGTGCTCTTCATGTACCTGTCAGAGAGGGCCTCGATCGTCTGGATATCGGCCTCTGACTGGTCACGATTGGCAACGCGGACGAGACCGGGAAGATCAACGAGTGTAAGGAGCGGCATATCCGGACCACGCTTATCAACGACGAGGATATCCCTAGCAGCGAACCTCCCAGGAATATTCCGCGGCGCAACGAGCTCCGCAGCATCCCGCATCATAGCGTCGAAGGGCGTATTCTGGTTAACGGTGCCGCCAAACTGCTTGAGCCGCTGTTGCTCGTTATACGGCCTATTCTTATCAGGTATGATCGACACACTGAGCATCTCGTCCTTGGCCCTCCTCATACGAATCTCCGTAGCGAATCTGGTACAGGCTCCGGCATCGCGGGGGAATGGCGTGCCGGTGAGGGCCTCGAGGACGGAGCTCTTGCCGGCGGACTGATCGCCGACGACGACGATCTGAGGGAGCTTGACATTGTCGAGTTGTGCGAACTGAAGCTTGTCGACGAGGTCGAGGAGCCCGCGCTGCTCGTCGGCGAGCCCTGTTGTGTTGAGTGCGGAATCGAGTGTTTGTCTCATGATGTTTGTCTCTTGGGGTCTGACAAACAGAAATCCCATAACCTATAGGTTACGCGAGAGAGAGGGGGAGAGATGAAGGGACAGTAAAAGCGATGGAATTTTTATATATTCCTGTTTGCTAAGTAACGCAGAAAACTAAATGGGAACAAAGCCTGGTGTGTCCGGCTTTGTATTTAGTATTTATACACCGCAAGCATCTATTGATCAGCGTGACGCAACTCGCCCTTGCACCAGTTCGCTCGCCTCGCCACTGTTTGCCGGATCCGCCGTGGTACAGGTACCAGCTTGGCATGCCCCCGGTGAAGTGGAGGGAGCAGGCTTCCCCCAATTTGCTGGGGGCGAACCGCTGCGCAATTGTGCTGCCTTGCGTTCCAATATTTTCCTCCTAGAAACATTTTGCTAAAACTGCACAGCCTGTCAAGCGGGGCGTAGTCTCTATGGTAAGTTTTCTTCCTGAGTCGTTGCATGGCCTTCGAAGCCGTGTTTGCGCGGTGAAGGGGATCTGGGGGATTTAAGGTTCTCGGCTGCCTCAAGAAAGTGACGTGTGGGCGTTACGTATGATGCAGGTTGGTTTGGCGTATCTCTTCGCGTTCTCCGTCTTGGGGATGCGTACGCTTTTCCCCGAAAGTCTTGGCAAAGATTGACTTTGAGGGAACCAGAACGGAAATGTGGACACCTGAGGCGATTTGAGTGCTGCGCCACAGTGTCCCGCCACATTGGAATTGGAAGAATCACATGCAAGAAAGTTCAAATGGGATGGTTCAAATGGGATGGTTGATTATGTAAAGTTATACATTCGCATTCCAGTCCGAGTCTGGACATGAATACCCCTGGGCATCAAGTCGAAAAAGATACAGCTACAAAGTGACCCCGGTATCAGGCTATCGATACCTCTCGCATCCTACCACACGAGCTTGAGACACGAGCTTCATATAAACCCCCATGATCACACGCACGGGACCATTCAGTGGACGTGCTGAGACAAGCATACAGGAGAGTACCACACCAAGGCATTCCCACTGGACTCGCAAGATAATCCCTCTAAAATTTAGCTGGGACTCCGGACAATTTATCCCGGCAGACCCCGTCCCGATCCCGGCAGTCATTACCTGCGGTGTTTCGAGGTGGGGGCAGGACCCTTATCAACAGCGCTGTTTGTTTCATCATGCTGGGCACATAGACCACAAATAAAGGCAAACTTTCAGCTATTCCTCCCACGAAAAGCTGCTGAGCTCTACAGCGCACAGGTGCAAGGCGACTTTTACGCCAACCAGTAAGGTGCTCCCAGGTCCTATAGCCCCGCCAGTGGGAAGCTGGGTGGAGAGCAAACACTTCCTTCCAGTGCTTTCCGTCCCTGTCTTGTATCGAATCGTTAGCGCCTCGCCCAAGCAAAAGTGAGAGAAACAAGATCAGTGATGACAGCAAAGGCAAAATGCCGAACAGGTATCAGAGTAACTATGACATAAAAAGAGATAAGATCATGCAGAGCAGTGCTCTGTCAGATAACATCTAGCGTAAAAAAGAGACTCATCATGCAAGCATGGAATTGAAACACCAGGGCAGAAAGAAAAGACACACAACTCACCATGTAATTTCCGCCTTGTTTTCAGATGAAACAGCACACGTCACGTTCGGTGACGAGTTAGCATTTCCCGCCATGTGAGTACAGCGGAAGAATCGGTGCGCACGAGCCAAAGGCATCATGGCATTGAGACGCGAATCCCAGGAATGCTGTCAATGTGGGTTCTGGATGAGATCGATTGAATTCGAACCAAAAAAAGATGAACCGTGAAAAAAACGCCCGCTAGCAGCCCAAAAGAGCAAATCGTTATACATCTCGCCTTCCCTCACCTTGACCAGTGATTTGGCCAATAGCACCCAAAACACCATCGACAACGGCCTTGACGAGTCCCTGCCTCCGGCCCTTGACGTCTCCGCCAATACGGGGTTCCGAGGAGCCCATGGTAGGGAGGACATTGTCGTTTGCAGATAAGCTCACGAAAAGGGAGAACGGCACGAGCCAGACGCAGATTCCGAAAAAGGACGCAATCTGCGTGAAGCTGGGAACATCGGGACGGTCATAGTAGGACGTCATGTTACGGTACGATTCCTTCTGGAGGGCAGAAAAGTGTCGGAACCAGACATAATGGTTAAGCATCACAAGACCTAGGGATACTAGTTAGCATGGTCTGCTTCTATAAGACGGTTGGTGAATATCGAGGACATACAACAAGAGGCAATAAATAGAGGGTCCGTCAGTTGGACAAAAGGGAATCTCCTCATGTTTCCAAGATAGATAACATGGGAGAAAATGCTCAGAAGTGTCAGGCCAAACGGCAATCTATCCACAGCCCAGGCCAGGAAGAGCAGTCCAATGACGAAATAAATTACTCGGAGGAGAAAGCGCTTCGCTAGAACGGTGTGTTCCTCGACGATTTCAGAAAGGTAGTAGAGGCCAGATGCTAAACGGACCGGTGTTAGTTGATGGGCTTCTTTAGCAAACCAAACACACGCGAAGGATTTTAGTTCACTCACCAATTGCCAAAGTCAGAAAGCAGAAGCCCAGGAACGAGCCCAGGTATCCGACTAAAAGCATAATAAACATCATGATGGGCGTACTAGAACCTGCCACAACATGAGGTGAAAAAAAAGTCAAGCTGGATGGACGCGCTGCGTGTGGAAAGGTGGAAACCACACGAGGTTGGTTTTGGACACCTTTGAAGTTTTGCAAATTGGCAGACAGGGGAAAGAAGCTTCTTGTGTGGTGCAAAGCTGGAGCTCCTGACGGCTAAATTTCGCTGCAAACGAATCCTTTAGCCGCAGATACCCCCGATAAGATAAGCGAGCGAGAGACCTTGTCGATTGCTGCAGCCAATTTCTGCCCCACCAAAAAATCGAGGAATTTCAGCGACTGCCCACGGAAATTTCCTTGCTCACCGAATTCTCGGGCATATTCAGGAAACTGAGAAACAGAGCGCCGGGGATAAATAAAATAAAAATCTTTACGAAATTAATAGCGGACCCCCACCGTCAAGATGTCTCGGCCGGAGGATACTCTGTAAGTCGATTGTCCGGCTTAGCCATCGTTTCTTCTCACCGCACCACCGACTAACAGATCTTCCCTTCAGCGCCGCGGATATTCACTACGATGACACGGAGGCGCGAAAATACACCACATCCTCCCGGATACAGAACATCCAAGCTTCAATGACCCGTCGGGCTCTCGAACTCCTCGACCTAAAGAAGCCGTCATTCATTCTCGACGTCGGTTGCGGAAGTGGATTGTCGGGAGAGATATTATCGTCGGTCGAGCCCGACGAGGGCGGTCCTCACACCTGGGTCGGCATGGACATTTCGCCAGCGATGCTTGACACGGCCCTTCAGAGAGACGTCGAGGGAGACTTGATGCTGGCGGATATTGGCCAAGGGATCCCGTTCAGGCCGGGTACCTTCGACGCAGCTATTAGCATCTCCGCCATCCAGTGGCTCTGCAATGCCGAAAGCAGTGACACGTCGCCTGCGGGCCGCCTCACTCGATTCTTCAACGGATTGTACGCGTCTATACGGAGAGGTGGTAGGGCGGTGTGCCAGTTCTACCCCAAGAACGATACGCAAAGGGATATGATTACCCAGGCGGCGATAAGGGCCGGCTTTGGCGCCGGTCTTCTTGAGGACGACCCCGGAACGAAGAACGTCAAGCTCTATCTAGTCTTGACAGTGGGCGGCACCTCCGATGAAGGTGTTGGCGGAGATATCACCAATGTTGTTCAGGGTATGGATGGCATCGACGTCATGGACGTCAGGAGGAAAGCCAAGAGTGGTAAGGGCGAGATCAAGAAGGGCAGCAGGGCCTGGATTGTGAAGAAGAAGGAACAAATGGAGCGCAAAGGAAAAATCGTCAAGCACAACTCCAAGTACACCGGACGAAAGAGACGTGTAGCTTTCTAGCTTTGTCTTCTCTTTTCTCTTAGTGTTTGAGGGTTACGCCTTTTGTTACGCGTTATGAGACATTTCACGGCGTTTATGGGGTTCGGAAAATATATATCTCGATGAGGTCCATTGCGGCACACTGTTCTTTTTCTTTTTTTCAATACAATAGACAATCTGCGATACCCAAGGCAGCATCTTCAGAATCCCAAGGCATGATATGGTCAACCCGCACAGAACATCTTACCATTCTTCATCCTCACCGAGACCGGCTGCCTTGCCTGCCGTGGCCTCTTTATGAATGGTGTATTCGCCCGAATATACCGGAACGCCATCTGGACCCAGAGTCACTGGCATCGAACAAACACTCACCTTGAGTCTTGGCACCTGATCAACCGGCTGCTCGGTCCCATCAAACAGCTTGACCCTCCAGTGGAGATCCTTCTTCAAATGCGGAACTACATCCTTAGGCTCAAGGCTCTGCAATTTGCCCGCGGCGATATCCTGAAGCAGCGCAGAGGTGAGAGGTACAGCTCCAGCAATCATGAGATCGTTCTCTTGATCCTCCTGACACTTGCGGCACTGGGTGTCCGAGTTCCGACCAAGCATCGTGACGCGGCCAACCGTGTTGTACTCGGCGTTGCCTGCCCAGTCAGATGGGCTGGGACTAAAGTCACCAAGGAAGACGATGACGCGGAAGGTTTGGCCGAGGCCATGCTTGAGTGTGCGGACGTTAACGACCCAGTCGGTGTAACGGCCTTCGGGGCAAAGACGCTTCATGCTATCGGGGATCGGGGCTAATGATGTTCGTTAGACTCATTGTTTAACGGGATTATATGGGGAACAGGTTGTTTTCTTACCTGAAAGATCACCCTCTTGGATCGGATTCTCAGGGGGCTTAGAACTCTCACCGCTTGGCTCCGGATTCGCAGCTGGGTTCTTCTTCGTGTCATCTTCCACCACCTTCTGCTCCTGCGGCGGTTCCCGTGCCGCGGCCAACTTGACACCGGCCGCCAAGGACCTCACAGGCAGCATGGTGGTCGGGAGAGCGGCAAGAGACTCAAAAGTAGGTCTCTCCGCAGCGGCATCCTTCGGAGCGATCGTCTGCGCAAAGTTAAGGAACGGGTTACTTCCGTACAGACGCGCGATAGTCTGGCGCAGCGCCCGTTGGTAGGCCTCCACGCTAGCGTACTGCCAGCGCTGCGTCTCGGGATAGGCATAGCCAAACGTTGTCGTGCTCTTGACCCTATCCGAAGTCCAGAATTTAGTACCGGTCTCATCCCAGAACGGAGTAAGCGGCGACTTGGCATCCTCGGTAGAGCCCCGCCTCACAGTGAAATTCGTGAACGGCGCAGGCCGAGGGCTCATGAATTCATCCTGGTTAAGGTCCTGCCACATGGCCCAGATCCTGTCAACATTGCTGTGATGCAGCCAGAACACGGGGTCCATGGCAGAGACATCGAGGGCACCCATGTGGCCGCCACTGCCGCCCGTGCGTCCGTGTATGTCGTCGTGGACGCTCTCGAGACTGGTGGTGGCGCGGACGCGGCTTCCTTGGCGCCAGGTGCTGTTGGAGAAATCGTCGTAGTCGGTGAAGGAAAGGAGGAGAAGCGAAAGTTCCTGCCGAAGGGAGGCGGATTCGTTGTCAAGTTCTTGTTCGATGACTTCGTTGTGGGAATTGTTCCTTGAGTCTGGATGGCGGACTGTTTGGAGGCGAGTTGCCCACTAAGTGAAAGAGATTTCGTCCATGTCAGAATAGGTTTCGCCACCACGAGAGAATGGAGACGAACTTACACGGCCGGTAATATCACCTCGGTCGGGCTGGACCTGGCCGATGTTGAACGAGTAGAGAGGATTGTCAATGGTCTTTCGGCGTCCATCGACATCCACAATAGCAATGCGCGGCTTTGCAATGGAATCGGGGAAAGAAGGAGCAGGCTCCCTGACTCGGGCGGCCCAGTCAAAGAATGGGAGGCGAAGTTGCTTTGCGGCGTCGACGTAGCGGCTTCGCACGTTTTCTGGATATCGTGTTGCTATGCTTTGAGCAGCGGCATAAAGTGCTTGCTACAGGATGGTTAAAAAAAGGTTCTTCCAGTCGACGGTTAAGGAGGAGAACTGGATATACCTCGAAGAGAACCAGGTAGGGCCTGTGCCAAGTGAGGAAGAGAATCGAAGAGTGCGTGCAGTACCCTCCGAAGTCGAAGTTCGAAAGTCCTCTGGCATTATTCCACACCTTGTACGGCATGCCATGGATTCCTACAAACACAGGACCATCAGTACATCTATTCTAGATCTCGACTTGGCCCGGATGGCATACCAGCAATTTGATAATAAGACGTGGGATCAGTCTTGTCCTTGGCCTGGAGAGCTCCGAAAGCCAGAATGAACAGACTGAACTGTTCGGGAAAGTTGGCCTCGAGATCTCTGATCTCACGCCTCAATGGAAGAGAACCTTCAAGATATGTTAGAGAACTATTCAGTAGAGACCTCGATGAGAACTTACCATCGGTTCCAGGCGTTGCCTGGGTACCAACAACTCGGATATTGCCTTGGGAACTCATAGTTTCTACGAAGAAATGTGATCACTTGATTATAGAGCTGACTGTAGAGATTCCGAAGACGAAGGTGATTCCATGGAGAGGTCGACCGCCTTATATATTCCGGACGTCCTGGGTGAGCTCTTCTCCAAACTATCTACAACCCAGCTGGAGATGTCTTTCATCCCTCATCCATTATTCTTCAACCAGCCAGTTGCCGTCAGCACACCCCCGCAGTTCAATCCCCGTGTTCGTCGTCTCCCTGCCTTACATACCGCACCTCTCATTAGCTGGAGATGCACCAATATATCAGCCGTGGCGTCGCTGGCCCCTCCGTAATCCCATTTACCCCTCTCATCTCCAACCTCCCATTCGATCGTCATCCAGCACCTGCCAAGCAAATCATCTCCTCGCAGATCTATTCCAACTCTTCACGTCACTCGAAAGCTGCGTCGCCGAGAGGTTGAAGAACGAGATGCGTCTGACGCGTCGAGGAACCCCGCACCAAAAAGCAAAACGTCAGAACCTAAGTGACACCTGAGCTCATGCAGGGTCATCTTAATAGAGGTGAGAAAGGGACGAAAATCTGACACCTTTAGATTATGGTGGTAAGACGACGGGAGGAACGGTAACCCGCCACGCCCATTCTCGACTTTTCTGTCAGACCTTTCCTGTCTTTGGACGTACTGCATTACTCTCATGGCGACCAACCAGCTTGTTGGGTTGGGATGTTCTGGGCATTTTAAGGCTGACTTGGGCTTTTGCGCTTGACATATGCATGGTGCCTGCACGAATTGGGTGCTGCGAGTGACCTTGAATCAGTTTCATTCACATTATCTCGGGGTCTCTAGACTTCCCGAATGTCGAGAATGGGACTTGGTTTTGGTGACACTCTTGTTTCTTGATTGGTTTCCCGATTCCTCTTCAGTGACTTGGACGAATTCCACATCCACTTCCATTAAGGCATACTCGTAGCCGTGCTAGTCGGTGTAAGTTTAGAATAAATTCTTGGAAAAAAAAAAATCCAAGAAGAATTTAACGGCTAAGTTCTTAGTTCGATTAAATGGATCAAGAACTCTTCCTAGCTTTGGGGCATCGAGGCTTCATACATGACAGTGGAAGAAGATTAGCCAGGGATGTTAACCTCCCTTCAGACGACAGACTTTATATTATATGCCTTCCCTTAATCCTTACTACTCCATCTCCGCAGCAAGCTCCTCGAGAATAGTATCTGTCGCCTTCTGACTGATAATAAAAGTAGCCACAACGGGGAACACACCCGGAATCCGCGGGAACACCGAGGCATCAACAACTCTGAGGCCCTCTACACCCCGGACTCGGAATTTCGAATCTAGCACCGCTGTCGGGTCGTCATCCCCACCAATACGGACCGTAGAAGTGGGGTGGTGGCCGAACGTATGCGCGATGATCCATTCATCATCCTCCGACTCATCCGTGCAGTGCCCATCTTCTGTGATGCCGGAGGGGCAAGGGGGTTCCAAAGGCTCGATTGGGCCCGCTGGCGCCGCAACGTTCGCATACACTCTGCGAACCCATGCGATGCTGTCCCTAATACCTGCAAGGTCAGTCTCACTGCCCTCGACATACAGATTAAAGTTGATATCCGGAGTGTCCAAGGGGTCGGCGGACTGCAGGCGGACGTAGCCGGCTCGATTGACGGGATGCTGCTTGACCATGGAAGTACTGTAAACACGAGGGACTTCCAAGGGCAGCTCATTCGTCTGGTTCGATGGCCAGAAGCCACGGAAAACGCCGCCGGAATTGTGCATGAGGAACATATCGCGCTCATCGTACGTGGCATGGTCGGTCTGAATCATAATGAAGCCGGGGTCCCCAAATCCAACGGTGCCTGAAGCCTGACCAACAACGGGCATCTCTTGGTTGTCCATGAGGGAAGTGCCAACGCCGGGCGCCTCGACGAGGACCGGGATGTCGAATTTCTCCAGCTGTTCTCGGTCTCCAATACCGCTGAGCATGAGGATTTGAGGGGTGTTGAAGGTTCCTCCTGAGATGATAACCTCTCGACGGGCAGTGGCCGTCTTCTTGGTACCTTCGGAATCGGGGCCTCGCCGCGGGTCTGCTCCGTAGATGGCCTTGCCCTCGAGATACTCGACTCCAATAGCTTTAGGCTTCGCTTCCTCCTCCGATTCGCTGGTCTCGAAAAGAATCTTGGTGGCAAGAGAATTGACGGACAACGTCAAGGGGATGCCCTCTTCGATAGATTCGAGGATATAGTGGCGAGAGCTGTAGCGCTGGCCGTTCGCTCGCTGGTGCCTCGGCAGGCCGTAAATGCCTTGAGTCGTATCGCGATCGGGATCGAGAGCATTGGGGTCGGAGGACACGAGCTCGGGAACATCAGCCGGATCTAGACCCAGCTCCGAGGCCATAGACTCCGTGACTGGGTTAGCTGGACCATCGCTTCCGCTGCCTGGGGGACCGAATCCACTGGTCATCATGGTCTGGAACCAGCCATCAAAACCGTGGCCCGGGGTTCCCTCTGGGAGATAGTTGTTCTTCTCAATACGCGTAAAGATTTCTCGCATATTTTCGGCTCTGAGCTTCCTGTTAATTGCTTAATCAAAAGCAGACTCGATTTTTCTCGACTTACTTCCATGATTCGTCGCCAGTGACCTCAACGACATAGTTCCAATCGCTGTCCGTCGGAAGCCACGTCGCCATGGCGTTGATCATGGATGACCCTCCAACGGTGGCACCTCTAGGGTAGTAGATGCCTAAGAATTCGGCTCCTTCTGGAGGGTTGTCCTTTCCAACCCAATACCTTCCCTCGACTGTCTTCCAGACACCGTAGTCGTTGGCTTTATTCTTCTCATCATCTTCGAAATGTTTGACGAAGAAATCCCAGGTGATTTCGGGTGGATATTGGCTTGATCCTCCGGCGCTGGTGTCTCCCGCTTCGAGGAGAAGTACGGAATGGCCGGCCTTGGCTAGGTTCACGGCGAGGGGGCCTCCTCCCGGGCCGCTTCCGACGACTATGTAGTCGTATTCATCGGAAGTTTCCTGTCTCGCTGTAGGGGCCGCGAAGGCAGCTCCTGCAGCGAGCAGAGATACGACGGTGATAGCCTTGGCGTGCATAGTATCTCGCCCTCATCGATTCTGGCACATGAGATGGGGACTGGGCAGCGCCTTATGGATCATCTTGAGCGGGGGGCCCTGAAATATATCAATAAGCTTAACGGTAAATTCAGCCTAGCTTTGATGCTGCCTTAATCGTGTAAGTTCCAGTCCAATTAGATCAATTTATTAGTGGCCTGGCTTTAATCTATTCTGTGTGGAGACGGCGGCTCCGAGTAGTTGAACCTAGGTATAGTAGTAGCTGTATGCGACGTCTATTATTACACACGGGCCGGGATCTTTCAGATTATGATTATACGCGGGAAGAAGATAATGTTCGTGTGGTGCTGGCCTGGTTAAATAGATAAATGTCACTCCCCGGTGGAGATCAGAGTTGACAGAGGTAGTTCGAGTAATGTCCCCGAACGGGTATTCATCCGAGGGTCCTGATTAGAGGAGGATTCCCGCGAATTCTAATATCCCAGGTTTCTAATTACGAGGGCCTTTTTTCACCGTTGTCAATGAAGTTTATGCCTATCCAAATGCGATCAATCGATCTTGGTATCCCCGCCCGGACATAGAGGGCGATGGCTGCCTGAGTATCTTCCATTGAAATCCGTCATCTTCTTCGTTTAGCTACGAGATGTCTTGATGCTGGTGTGGCGATATTTCTAAATTGGTACCATTGGATCGCTCTTTCCTTCGAGAGCCCTTCTCCCTCTCACATGCCAACTGGTACTTCTTGGTAACAACGGGCGGGAAAGTGCGGTACTTTCCTATCTAATAAGTGGCTTGAGACTCGGGATGCTCTTTACACTTCTGTCTGCTCTGGATCTCGGTTCACATGCCTAGACTTGCTCGATGGAAGGAGCACAGCTCTCTGAAGAAATGTAGAGCGGTGCCAACTCACTTACAACAACTGGAAATCTGACTTCAATGTAAGCAGGCTGCCTGTCTTTAATTAAAATCTCGAATAGTATTCCAGATTTGCCCAGGGCAGTCAAGATGGATCCTAGATTCTCCTCCTCATCGAGAAGTTGGGCGTCGTCGTCCTCCAATGTACCACGATCTTCTGCGTCCAGCAGCGGGGATACGGCTCAATCTGCGGGCTTCTCTATCTCTGGGTCGTATCCTTCTATATCCAGTGCTCGCTCCACAGATTCGACAAATGTCCGGAGCATGGGCAGCACGGCTCGCTCATCGAGTCGGCCCCGAACCCGCGCTTCTTCGGTCGTAAGGCCAAGTACTTCCTCGGGACGGAGATCACGGATGGCTTCGTCTCTTGGAGTCAGAGAATCCGAGGACATCATATGCGCCTTGAGCGAAGGCCGGGGGATCTCTCCTTCTGTCGGCATCTGCTTCATCAATATGTCTATGGGCGAGGTGATTTTAAGCCACATCTGCGACAATCAGTTTTATGTCCGGACGGTTCACAAACTACAGGTGTACGAGCCGTCCCGGATCCTCATCCTAGCCACTGCGTGCCCACCGTATCCAAAGTCTACCTTGTATTCTCTGGTCGAGGAGCACGTCGTGGGTCCCCAGTTAGTCCCTGTTGATCGACGATACTGGTCCGAGGCGGCTGGCCTAGAATATATCCAAAATCTCGCCTTTAAAGAAGATGCTGAAGCTGTCAAGGTTGCCATCGAGGGAAACTTTTACACGACTTGTTCTTTTGCAGCTGTAAGTCTACTGCATCTCTTAACTCTGAATAGATTCTGACCAGAAGGAGGTCATGGCGTACCTGGAAGGAGAATTCAGCATGAGGGTCCACCCACATTCTTTGCGGATTCGATACCAACCTTCCGAGGATACGATGATGATTGACATCTCAACCATTCAATCGCTCGAATTAATTCGCAACCTAAAAGATTTCAAGTCTAACAGTTCTCTGTACGGCTTGCTTAATACTACATTGACACCTATGGGAGCCAGAATGTTGCGCAACAACATTGTCCAGCCGTCAACTCTGACGGAGCCCTTCTTGGCTCCAAGGTATGACGCCGTGGAAGAGTTGATGGCAGACGAAGAAATGTTCAATTTGATCAGGAAAGGTGAGAATATTTTAGCGTTTGACAAGAAGTTTGGAGCGAGGCTGACACTGGTCCAGGGCTTCGTGGGTTCTCGGACATTGAGAGAATATTGACCAAGGCGAGACAAACTCACAGATCTTCCTCATGGGCAGGGCAAGCTAACCTTCCCATAGCTCATCATTGTCCCGACGAAACCATCAATTCATGAATCGGAACAGGCAATCAACAACGTGCTTATGATTAAGAAGTTCCTCGAACTTGTTTCCGGGCTCTATAAGGTCTTAGCCCCCGCCAAGAGCGCTCTCCTTTCAAAAATTCGAGATCTTTGCTGTCCGGAAATCATAAACCCCCCATTTACCCTCATTATGGACACGATCCAGGCCGATGTAACATACGTGAAGAACCCGCTCGATCTGCGTAACCAGAGAACATTTGCAGTCAGGGTATTTATTTCCCCATGTCCATGAACATTGCTCAGAGTTGCTAATGGTGGTTTAGCCTGGCACAAACGGGATGCTTGACGTTGCTAGACAGACATACCAGGAAGGATCCCAAGACGTATTGACTCTTGTGGAGAGTTTACAAAGTGGGTGGTTCAGCTTTCCTCCACCCTGCCTTCTTCTGACTGTATCTCTCCCTAGATTCCCTTCAACTTGATATCACTCTCAAATTCGACAGCAGCCGGCTGTTTTACCTCAGGTTGAAGTCAATAGATTTTGCCAGCAGACCAGTTCCTGAAATCTTTGTGAATCAGATTCGGAGGAAGGGCGCTATCGAATGTCAAACAATGGACCTCAAGAAGTTGAACCAACGCATCTCCGATTCTGCAACGGAGGCTATCCTCCAGAGTGACAAGGTGATTCAAGAGCTAATTGATAGCCTCCGAGTTCAGATGCCACATCTTTTTAGAGTGTGCGAATCAGTGGCCCTCCTGGATATGATCGCTTCTTTCACCCAGCTAGCCACGCTGAAAGGGTACTCGCGACCAGACATTACTGGGACCTTGGCATTGAAGTCAGCGAGGCACCCTCTCTTGGATGCGGTAAGATTCCCGTTGACACACAATAGTTAGCCCGATTCTCTAACACATACATGCAGAATGTTTCCGAGGTATTCGTGCCGAACGATTATTACGCCACCGAGCAATACCGCTTTCAGATCGTGACGGGTCCTAACATGAGTGGCAAAAGCACTTACATACGATCGGTTGCGCTGCTCCAAATCATGGCCCAGATCGGCAGCTTCGTGCCGGCAGATTACGCTGCTTTTGGAATTGTCGATAAAATCTTTGCAAGAGTGACAACGGATGACAGCATCGAATCGAACCTGTCAAGCTTTTCCTTAGAAATGCGAGAAATGGCTTTCATTTTGAGGTGAGTGATGCCAACCCTAGAGAGTGAAACTAAGCGATGTGCTAACATCAAACTCAGAAATGTGGACAGCAAAAGCATGGCAATCATCGATGAACTCGGGCGCGGAACAAGTACCAAAGATGGGCTAGCCATCGCGCTTGCCATATCAGAGGCTCTGTTGGAAAGCAATTGTATGGTTTGGTTTGCTACGCATTTTGTCGATCTCGGTACGTTCACGCCTACCTTCCTTCCGTTGGATGGGCCGGGCGCTGACTGGTTGCCATCTAGCGGAGGGACTCGCCGACAGACCTGGAGTCATGAATCTCCACCTTGCTACACAGACATCCATTGCGGGGGACAAAATGCCCCAGATGTCAATGTTGTACAAGGTGGCAACGGGAACGGTCAAGGAGAGGGGCTACGGAATCGCACTTGCGAGAGCGGTTGGCCTCCCCGAAGATCTAGTCGACGACGCCGAGAGGATTTCGAAAGGTCTGTCAGAGAAACGACAGGCGAAGCAGCAAAATTCCGAATACAGCAAGGTCCTGCGACGAAGAAAACTTGTCTTAAACCTCCAGGAGACCCTGCGTCACGTAGTGGAGTCGGACATGGACGAGGAGGCCTTCAAAAGCTTCCTAATCCGCCTTCGCGCAGAATTTATTACGAAAATGTCAGCGATCGACAGAGAAGACGTTGAAATGTCTCACATCGAGACCTGCGAGCAGGGCTCCAAGCAGCAGGTTCCAGCCGAGGATATAGAAGATGGGAATATTGGGGTTGAGAATGACTGGGATATTTATTCAAGCTAAGAGAGAAATTCACAATGCATGCGATTTAAAATTTGTTGGTGGGACCGTCCTCCGGAGCTGGACCGAGAACGGCCGACTCCTGCAGGGAGGAAGTGGGGCCGGGCCGGTCCGACAGAAGGTGACCTGCCGGTGGTTTCCGTTTCGGGAAGAACAAAATTCGGAGCTTGCTAGCCGCCGGAGACACCTAGGCAGATCATCAGCTTCGACATTTCACGCCAAATTTGAATGAGTGCCGCACCTTCGCATCCAATTATTTGAGAGCCTGCTGGGAGAGAACTACTTCTTCCGCTCCTTCCGCATCTCTCCCCATGCTAGTTGCCAAGTATCCAGGAAGGGCTTGGGCCTTTCTTTCTTCACCTCACGCATAGCGACAGTGTTTTGATTGGAGGCGGGAGAAGCGAGCATCATGAGCCGCTCAGGGAGAGTCGGGGGGTTGGCAAGGAATATTTCCAGCATGGCTCCGGAGCCGTCTTTTCGTTGTCTGTTTCCTTAGTCAGTTTGAGGCGGTACACGACTTCAATTAGAATTACAATTGGACATCGTATCGAAGGATTAGGTGCGTATCGACAATTCTTACTTTTGGTCCCCAGTTGTCGTACTCGATGTGTTCTGCTCCGAAAACATCGCGATGCCAGCGTATTTCGACGAAGGAGATCTAAATTACCTGTCTAGTTGAGAAAGCAAATGTTGATCAAATGAAGACACTATAGAGGCTTTGGAGCCACTGAATGACTGAATGAAACTCGAAAGCATGATGAGATACCGGGGCTCTACATCTGATGCATTCTATGGTGGGAGGATGTCTTTTTCTATCTAATCCCATCACTGACTTCGTCTCATAGTTCACACGAATATCTATGACCACAAGCGCGGGAAGAGTGGGTTCCCGGGGCTGTCGATGGCCTCCATTGCGATGGGAATGGATTTAATGGTGCAAGAGAGGTCGGTGTAAGAAGTCGAAACGTATTACACATTGGGGGTCAAGGTCCCTACTTCATTTGACCGAATCGAACCATTGCCACCTGAGGTTGTCCAATCAACCCTGTGAGAGGGTCTCCTTCCCCTAGCCAGAATCCAAGGCCACCGATGTGCGTTAAGCACAGCACTTATTTCCGAGTTGCCAAGCTCTCTTCGCTCGAGCCAATAAGGCGCAATGAACACAAATGTGGCATCGGAGCCTGGTGGTTTTGCCCATTCCTCTTCCTTTGCTCTGCGTGCCCGCCTCACTTTTCCCCTCATGTTACGAACCTGAAGAGGTTGGCAATAAATTATCTAGCGTTCTATGATGAAGCAGGCCTATGTGGCCGCGACCTTGAGCGGAGAAATTGAAGTCCGTCTGCTGCAACCGACCACCCACCACTGACGCTGAGCTGATAGAACCAATGGACCGAAGCGAAACCGCGAAGCCAACTTCGCCTAAGAGATATATAAGATGTCGACGTGGCAAGCGTGGTGGAGGGCAAAAACAATTGGAACAAAGAAGTCGACATGTCAATAAGGGGCGCTCTACTAGGCTAGTGATGTTTGGAGCTATCTGGCCAACTTCTAAGATGATGCTGGGTCATGATGACGATCACTATTCCACACTTGGGGGAAAGGAGGATTCTGCCTATCATCAAAATCAACCCGTACATGTAGTTCCTTTGCCCGTCAAGAGATGTATTGACGAGCTCTGCCAGGACATTGGTATGAGAGTTCAGCCGCATCTCGGGTTGCACTACGTGGATATTCTGGAGGGTGACCTGCAGCGATTTATCGCACACCTCTCCACTCGGATCCGCGCTGATAAACCATCCGGGATGGACAGTGATATTCTGGATTTCGCAACGGAATACTACAGGTGACTCTGTCTCCAGGTTCATTTTTTTTTCCCCCCCCGAGATTGGTGATGGATACTTACGGTGGATACTAGGGAAATCGTCGACCAGCTTCGAAACCTCTTAGGCGGGAAAGATGTCGGTATATCGAGACCACGCCAAGATGAAGGCCTTTCGACCTTCGAGAAAGAAGTCCGACGGGCAAGGAAAATGGCTAAGGCAATGCTAAATACCCTGCGGCAACCCAAAGTTCCTGAAGAATATGACGTCGACGTTCACGAGATAAGCCTATTAAGTCGGCATCTATTTGACACACCCGAGTATCACCACTTGCTTGACACATTGAAGAGACGGCTTTCCCGGGAATCAAGTCCATCCAACTTTTTACGCGAAGAAATGTTCTCGTTTTTGATGAAGGTTGAATTCTTGATGGGGCATTCTGCTAAATTCAAGTTGGAGTGGAGACCAATAGCCGACCGTATTCGGTATGAGAATCTCAAATCTAGGACGCCGTCGACGCTGTCGACGCCTGCGACCGGAATTTCCGATGTCATTACCGTTGTTGCTTCTTGCGGGGAAGCTGAAGCTGTTCCAGTGTCTGAATATATTGGCCGAAAATGGGGAGTTTCCGGCCAACGCCTCGTGGATTTCATTCAGGCCGCGATGGATAGAAGGTCGAGACAATTCGGTAGGATAACTAACTTTCCAACCGCGAACTTAACTAACTGTTCCTAAGGACCCGCTGGGGATGACACCATGATTGAAGCAGTGATAGACGGCAAGGACCTTGTAATCACCGTAACTGGACCGGTCGACTCCGTTTTGAATTGCGGCGAGCTGCTCGGTTGGCTGGCATCGGCTCTTCGGCCCCCGCAGACGAACCCCATCATTTACACCTCCCCCATGGTCGTTACGCATCGGGACCTGCTTTGGACTCAGCCCGAGTTCAGAATAGATGTTCGTGAGGATCATATTCCTCACAATCAGCTGCAGGGAGAGTGTTGGTACAAGTTACTTGGACCTGCCATTGCTCCTGTCATAGTCCGTGGATATCCTACAAGGGCCCGACCAAGATGCGGTTCGGGTATCGAGATGTCATATAGGACGCTCCTGTCCTCAGTAGCAGCTCAGCCTCCTACGGCTATGAGCTACCCATTCAGGCTTAGTGGCGCCCCGTCCCAGTTGCAACTAGCGAGCTGGGACGGAAGCCTGTTTTATTGGCATGAATCTCGTTGCCGATATAGCTGGAGAGATCGACACTTTTCACGAGAGGAAGGAGAAGCCAGAGGCCTGAGTATCACCCAGTTGCAAACTGGCAGACACATAGTTTGTGCTTGCGCCGGCTCACGACTGACTAAACCTGTTGAAAGCGAAGTCGTACTGTCTGCCTCAAATATTAACCCCCAAGGAGACGGAGGTGGAGAAAGCCGTTCGGAGTCACCGACGCCGAGCGACTCCTTGAGCTCTGGCCTGCTCTCAGCATCTAGCGACTCTGAAACTGGGCATGACAAAACCGATGATAGCCCTGGTTTTCAATTCTTCAAACGTGTGTTGGAGCGGCTCGTCGTTGGATTCCGAGGCGAATCGACCAGGCCAACTTGTGGGGACTCCTCGCCCTCGGCGATCATTTTGAAAAGCAACCAGTCCTCCAGAATACAACTCGAGCCGGAGGAGAAGCGAAGACGTCGAAGAAGAGGCGATGGCGGCGATGATGACGAAGATGGAGAAGGCTCTCCACATAAAAGAGCAAGGCCCGAAGGGCCCCAGAGTCCGGGCAGGCCTGTCCATTTCGCCTGTCCATTCTGGAAGATGGACCCAGAGAAGCATTGGGAATGCTACTTGAAGAAAATTACCAGCATTAGCTACGTGAAGCAGCATCTTCGCCGGTGCCACACCCCCAGTTATTACTGCCAACGCTGCTTCACAGTCTTCGATGACATGGAAAGCCGAGACTTACATGTCATGGCTACACCACCCTGCGCTCCTAAGCCTACGGCTCGCCTGGAAGGTGTCTCTTCAGACCAAAGCAACAGGCTGTCACGAAGATCGAAGGGAACAGTTAAAGATCAATGGTTCAGCATTTGGGAGATTCTGTTCCCAGGCGAGCCACGGCCGATGTCTATCTACGTCGACTACGACCAATCCGAGGACTTTACGCGGCTGTGGGGATTCATCGAGCGTCAGGGTGTGGTTATCTTTCGAGAACAGCTCCGAGCTGAAGATCTTGTGCTGAGACCGGGTGTGTCGGATGAGCGCCTTGAATCCACGCTCCGGCGAGCCATGGAGAACATGCTTGGGCGTTTCCAACCGAAGCGGTTGCGTCGCTTGGAGCCTTCCGATTGTAGCCAGCTACCTACCAGAGAAACGTCGGAAGTGTTGCGAGGACCGACGGAACCTTCCAGAAGCGACCGGGAGACCACACTAAACTCTCAGACTCTGATCGCCAGCTCGGAACCACACGATATTCAGAATTGGGAGGATATAGACGCAGAGACTGAAACAGAATTTCGTGACGGCAGCCAGGTATTCAGCGGCTTTTCTGATGCCCCGTCGAGTATGGCAGATGGTAGTTCTGATGACATGCTTGGGGATCTGGACACTGACTGGGATTCCCTCCTGAAAGAGATTGCGGTTAGTGAACAGATGGTCAAGGTAGACTTGAGTGTGAGATGAGGAGCTATGGGATAGTATATGAAGTGAATATTAGATGACTTATAACAAGGGAGATAAGAAATGCAGTCTGAATTGTAGCCTGTAAGTCATATTTAAAGTGTAACCAAATAGGATATGAGGTGAAAGCGCCAGCAGCTGGCACAGAGGTTTTAGAGCCAAAGAGAAATCAATGGGAGACAGCAAAAAAATACGATAGCAGCAGGATTCGAACCTGCGAGCTCGAGAGCATGGGCTCTCGTAGAGTCTTCAAGGCCCACCCATTAACCACTCTGGCATGCTACCCTCTCGGT
This sequence comes from Scedosporium boydii, assembly GCA_002221725.1. Taxonomy (NCBI): domain Eukaryota; kingdom Fungi; phylum Ascomycota; class Sordariomycetes; order Microascales; family Microascaceae; genus Scedosporium; species Scedosporium boydii. The sequence goes on from NJFT01000195.1 coordinate 64,970, forward strand.
ATTTGCCCGGGTAAACGATCTTCCTTTAAGAATCGAGTTCCAGTACCTCCTCGATGGGGGAACTCGGGAGGGAACAACGAATCACCGACGTTTTGCCCTCACTTTAACGCTCAAACGCCAAAGTTCTTTCTTTTTTCTGGCAGAAATGGCCACAGAAAAAGAGCACAGCCGGAGCTATCAATCCGTAGCTCAAAGATCATCTGTTTGGACCGATTCATCCGCTTGGATATCCGCAGCGGCGTACGGCGGTTCTGGGGCTCCCGAAAGCCGCGGTTCGTGGTGCTGTGATGGTGAATGTGGAATTATTATTTCTGGTTCCTGTGTTGGAACAATGTAAATGAGAAGAGGCAGCGATTCATTAGCTGACTAAGCACATGTGGAGACAATTTAAGTTCAAATTGTTGGAGCGAGAAGAAATCAATTGATCAAACACAACATCGATCGAATACTAATAAAAACCTTCTTGATATCTCTCAGCCCGTCTCCATCGGCAGGCTTCTCACACCTTATGACGTATCCCGCTGAACCCGTGGATTTCTTCTCCTACCCTTGCTGCTTCCATTGCAGTGATTCTTCTCATGCCTATCAACGTTCCATCTATCCGTATCGCTGTAACCACATCCGTTCCTGCAGCTGGCCCTCTCTGCTTCGCCCGAATGATGCCTCTTGATGTGTTTGTTAAGATTGCCCACCGCGCATCGACCCTTGAATACCTTGTTACAGGGGATGCACCTAGGCCAATTGTCTTGTGAAGACGAAGAGGATAGTGGCGAGTCGTGGTGAGGGGTTCTATCGGAAGGTGACGCTGAGGAAGATGTTGCAGTTGGGGGAGAGGGTCCGGACTGTTCGCCAGTGGAGGGTGTAGAGAAACATGGAGTGCTTCCGATGTCGTAATCGTACCTGGCAACATTGTTAGCTCTCGGAAACCTAAGAAAGCTTGGACAGCTTGGAAACAAACCCTGGTTGAGTGATGATCGGGAGACTGTTTGTTAGTGGCAGTATGGATGCCATGATATCCATGTTGCTGCTGTCGTAACTTTGGTTGCTTTGGGCTGGGCTGCTGGATTTACGCGACGTCAGAGTATCAAAGCAAGAAGAGAGTCCGAGAAACGCCATGAGAACCGCCAAGTTTCTGTTCAGAATTCCCTCCGAATCCCACCGTCCACTGAACGCCAAAGGATGGAGAGGCGACATGGTAAAGCCAAAACGAACCACTGGTAAACTGTTAGTCGCAGGGAAGCAGGGGTAGGGTCGAAGGGTGCCCAACACTCACAGAACAAAAAGAGGAGAATAACGCCAAATATCGCACCCGCCATCAACACGGTGATTGCCGCAAGTTTAGCCAAATGCTCGGTCTCGCCTCGTAAGGCGTATTTGTGGCATGTCTCCTGCCACAGTTTCCTCTCCGGCGGATCGGGTGGATCAGGCGGGGGAGGCTCGGCCGGCGGTTCTGCATACTCCTGGACGTGTGGTTGGGGTGAAGAGTGAGAGCGTTGTCCTCGAAGAATGTGTAATGGGGTACCACCACCAGGCATCATTTCCTCATCGCCGTCGGAATATGTTCCTGCTACATTGACGAGATTGCTGACCACTTCCTGAAAGATTGGTAGTACATCGGATGCAACAATAGGGGTAGCGTGCGACCCCGTCGAGGGATCCTTGCCCCAAAGGAAATGGGATATCTCCCAGAACAAGGGCTGGTCTTCATCAGTCAATAGGGCAGCCCACCGGTCCAAGTCGTTAATGAAACTATTTAATCGTTAATAGTTGAACTGGAAGCCTGAAGGGGGGGCTCTGTATATACTTACACTTCTTTGGGACACTTCATCTTTCTCTCTGGGATTGCCGAGCGCATGGCGTTCGTGACAAGCACGCAGTCGACAACGTCTAGAACTGTATTTGGCAACTGGCCATCAACAATGCTTCGGATCACTCGTGCTGCCCTCCTAAAAACAGACCACGCCCCGCCTTGTTGTTGGAGAAACGCTTCCAAGTCGACAGAAGCATCTGGACGGGAGCATGTTTCTTCTAGTCCTTGCAGAGACTTTGCAATCTTCTTGAGCACTTTGCTGTAGATCCTCTTCCGTTCTTGGCTACGTATGGCGGTCTCCATTGGACAGGCCTTGGGAACATTTATGGTGTCCGATGTTGCATCGATTGTTGGAGATGATAAATAGCGACTCTGAAGCATAAAATCCAAAAAGTGGGACATACTGATGAAGTCGGCGACGACGAAGACGGTGGCCACGTCCCTGCCAGAGGATTTAACGATGGGTTCTGAGACGACCGCAAGATCTGCCAAGTCGAAGAAATAACAGTAATCCCCGAGATGCGTGTAAACGGCACTGGGGAGGGCGCTGGGGATATCGGTGAAAGCAGGAAGTGGGACGTTCGTGAAAATGGTTGGATTAGCGAGGCCAAAAGCAGCAAGATCGGGGTTGTCATCACGATAGCTCCAGGCAAGCTGCACTCGACACCGAGCGCCCCGAGCTACCAGGTAGTTGGCAACATCACAATGGCCATTCTCCATGGCGAGAACCAACGCGGTTTTGCCGCTAAGCACCGAATTGACATCGATCCTTTGGCACTCAACCAACCACGCGACAATGTCACTCCTACCTAGCTCTGCTGCTTTGCAGAGGAGGAACTCGGAGTTAAAACACCCAGCATAGTGCACATGTTTGACGAAGTAAAAGGCAACATCCAGATCACTGCTGTTAACGGCTCCGTAAAGCCCGTCGCCATCCCATTCGATTCTCGCTCCATGTTCGACGAGGTATTCGATAATGTGAACGTGGCCATGTTTGATAGCCCGAGACAGAGGCGATTTCGTTCTCTCGCCATCGACGTTGGCTCCATTCTCGACCAAATATTGGACCACGTGAAGGTGGCCGCCTGAAGCTGCGCCGGCGAGCGGACTGGAACTGCCCCAGAAGGAGTTCCCTTCGATGTCGGCACCAGCTTCAAATATGGCCCTCACTGCGTCCAAGTTCCCTGCTTTGGCGGCACGGTATAAGGGTTCGGCTGGGACGCGATCTCTCCAGTCGCCATCAAATAAGCAATCGTGTTTGATGAGAAGGCTAAAAATAAAAGCGTCATAGGACCGTATGGCGAAGCATAACGTTATCGGGTCGACCCAGCGTGGGTTTCCCTCGAGTATGGAAGTCACAGCTTGCGAGTCATATGCGTTGATGGCACACCGCAAATCTCGCCGCTCACCGCAGCATAGTAAAATCTTTCCGTCATCTGAAGCCGTTATGGGCTCGTATATCCTGATGGGGTTTAATTCCTCATAGAAGGAATTGAAGGCATGTGCCACATCGCGGGATTTGATATCTTCCCAATGGAGAAGAGTGAGAATGCCCCGTTCGTAGAGATTTTCAAACTCGAAGCCTTGGAAAATAGAAGATTCAAGGAGGAAGTCGCTAGCGAACAGTCTATATTCAAAACACTCGAAAATGCTGATAGTCCTAGACAATTCTTTGCGTGCGAGGCTAAACTTGAGTGCCGGGTATATTGGGAGCAAGTCCTCCATGTAAACAGTAAAAGACGAAGGACTAGAATCGAGGCCGGCCAAAACATGGGTAGGCAGGAGTGCTTTTACCCATTTGATGAGTTTGGCTGAATGCAGGACAATTCTCAGGGAGGATCTGTCGAGGGTTTCCGACACGCTGAAGCACACATTATAGACCCTAGGGTCCGGAATACTGCGGATGTAGCCTCCTCCGGAACATGACCGGTATCTCTGGATTGTACCACTGGTAGCTGTTAGTGTTGAGTGTAGACTGCAGCTCCAGGCATAAACGGATGGGGCAATGCACATACTCTGGGCAGACTTCATCGAAGGTAAATACTGGAAACAGGGGATATGCGCGAGCAGTTGTATACGAAGTCGTTGCCATGATGAAGAGAAAAATAAACTATCTTCAGAGTTCACATGGCATGGAAAGTTGTCTCTCCATGGTTGGTGGTAAGGCCGCGAGCAGAGCGCCAGTGTTCCTGAAGGCAGCTGGGCAAGACGCAGTTGCTGTGTGTCGGAGAGAAAGGGTGGTTCATTGGGGGCAATAAGACGAGATGAGAAGAGGGAAGCTGCTACAGCTGAGATGTAGGAACACGCAGGGTTTATATTCCATGAACGGACGAGATTGCCTGGCCATCTTCCCATTCGTCCTTAGCTAGACTCAGTGCTTCGCATCATGCATCTATTTAGGAATACAGACCAGGCTCTAGCCACGTGAAATAACAGGGCGGACGACAAGAGAACGGGAGGGAGAGGGAAAGACAGCGAGAGACCAATGACCTCCTGTCGGATCGGTGGTGTTCATCGGTCGGCCAATAGAAGAGTTCCTGGTCCATGAGGAGGGTGTTCCGTATTCCTAAATATTCCTTGTTTCAACCCTGCAGTTTATGGAGCAGAGGGAACCGTCGGATCGGCTCATCGGCTCATGGGCGAATCGAGCAGAGATGTGGACAAGTTTGGTGTAACGTCAATCGCCATCTCCTCCAGACGAGATCCAGCCGATGGCTTGGAGGCTTTGAATATTCTATTTATTCCTCAAAATTGGCGAATGTGAGATTCCTCGATATTGAGGAATACTATAACTCGCCGATGTATTCTACTGTGCAGCAGATTCGAAGTTATATCAAGGGGCCCCTTCTGCCCAAGCCTCCTTGCCATATTCCTAACATCTTTGACGCCGTGTGAAGGTAAACTCTTGGGCCAAGTATAAAATGGTTCCTGAGCACTCGTATGTATGGACCGACATGAACAGAAGCCGTTGTGCATCGTTTTTGAAGACCTAGTCGCTCCGCCCAGTCGTGTCTTTGAGTATCTGAAACCAAGTATAGCACAAGTGGAAACCATCTAACGAGCCATCACACCATTCTGCCATCCCGACAAACTCATCCCAGCTCCAGATGGGGAAATTGTAGGTTGAGCTCATCCGGAACCCTCCAGCCTTGACTATCTTGTGAACTAGCAGAGAAGGACAGCACTAACGACTCTTCTTTCGTTTAGATCCACATGGTTGAGCGCGAAGATGATGGGAAGGTACCTGTGGCCACTCACCTACCTCTGCCTACTCCCCGCCGTCGTACTTCCCTGCCTCTGCCTCCTAGCCTCCGAGGAGCGACCCAAGAGGATCTTCGAAGCGTTTGGCTGCTTCTTCAATACCGCCCTGTCTGTCTATCTCAGCCTCATCCCTCTCTTTGCTGAATCACACCTACGCCCGTTGATGCCTGCCATGGCTGTCTTGGCCTTGTCCATAGCGACTGCATTATCGGCCGTCGTACTCGCTTTCTTCAACGAGGAGGCCAAGGTTAAAGCTTCCTACGGTATGCAGCTGATTTTGGGACCAACGCTGAATTACGTCTTTGCCACCATCATCAGCGCTTATGCTCCGACCCCAAAGAATCAACCGGACGCCGTGAACCGTAGCCCGTACGGAATGTTTGATATGGAGATGAGAACTGTCCACCCGCGAGGAGAAAAAGGCTGTGTGGCGTATTTGGATGTTAACTTAGAGGGGAGGATAAAGATCACAGGCGTCGAAGACCTGTACTGTATTTCATCTGTGTAAACACTCGACCGCCTGGATTCCCAATAGAACCTGAATTGCAAGTTTATCCTTGCAAGCCTTGATGTTGATGCTTCAGTCTTGAACCTCTCAGAGCAATTGAACGAATCTAAACAACATCAAGAATGACTAAGCTGATAAAAAGCTCCATGTCCTATCGATAAGACTTGTCTCGCTCGCCCCACCTTCAAAGGGAAAAAAAGTTGAAAATGGACCTGAAATTTTACAGCAGCGCACCCCGCCATTAACGACAGAGAGCCGGAGCCCGACCCCAAGACTTCAAAATGTCGACAATCCTGCCGCCTCCGTCCAAGAAACAAAAGAGGGAAACCCTCGAACGTACCAAGACACAACAGGATGTATCCGGGCCGGCGTCGACAGAGGCAGGGTCCTTCAAGGCCCGCTTCGTTGACGGGGACGGCAACCAATTGGCCGACGTGATTGAAGTGCCGCTTGCAGATGCGAGCGAAAAGAATATTTCGCTGCTGCTCAATACTTTATTAGGAAGGGTAGGGAGATTCTTGGTGTAGTAGTCAGTAGGCTCTAGACTAATGCCCCCGGCGTATAGGATCGAGAAGAGTTCCTGCCCTATCGCTTCCGTGTCCACATTCCCGACTCCGACATCATTGTCGACCAATACCCGACAGATCTCCTCCAACTCCTCAGAAGCCATGGCATATCCAACCCCTTCGAGACGACGATCACCCTCGGCGCCGAGCCGCAGGCCGTCTTCCGCGTGCAGATGGTAACGCGCATGGCGAGCAAGATACCCGGCCACGGCGAGGCGATCCTAGCAGCCCAATTCAGTCCCGCGAGCAGCAGTCGGTTAGCGACCGGGTCGGGAGACAAGACGGCGCGGATATGGGATACCAATACGGGGACGCCGAAGCATACCCTGGCGGGACACGACGGCTGGGTGTTGTGCGTGTCGTGGTCGCCGGATGGCAAGTGGTTGGCGACTGGGAGCATGGACAAGACGGTGCGGCTTTGGGACCCGGAGACGGGCAAAGCTATCGGTGCAGGGGCGTTTAGGGGTCATGGCAAGTGGGTCACGAGCTTGGCGTGGGAACCGTATCACCTCTGGAGAGACGGCACGCCGAGGCTGGCGAGCGCGAGCAAGGATGCGACCATTCGCGTGTGGGTTGTGAATACGGGCGTTACGGAGCACGTCCTCTCGGGCCACAAGAGCAGTGTCAGCTGTGTAAAGTGGGGCGGTACAGACCTCATCTACAGCGCGAGCCACGACAAGACGGTCAGGGTATGGGACGCGATCAAGGGGACACTCGTGCATTCTCTCTCTTCGCACGCGCACTGGGTGAACCATCTCGCGCTGTCGACAGACTTTGCACTGAGGACGGGTTATTTCGATCACACCCCCGTTCCTGACAGTGAGGAGGGGAAGAGGAAGAAGGCGCTGGAGAGGTTCGAGAAGGCGGCTAAGATTCAGGGCAAGGTGTCGGAGAGGCTCGTTTCTGCGAGCGATGATTTCACAATGTATTTGTGGGATCCGTCGCAGGGGACGAAGCCTGTGGCGAGATTACACGGGCACCAGAAGCAGGTTAATCATGTTACGTTTTCACCTGATGGAACGTTGATCGCGAGTGCAGCGTGGGATAACCATACCAAGATTTGGAGTGCAAGGTTAGTACTTCTCACTTTTCCAATTATCATCTTGCGTTGTACGATTGCATGACGACTAACAATGGATAGGGACGGGAGATTTATCAACACTTTGCGGGGCCATGTGGCGCCGGTATATCAGTGCGCATTCTCGGCTGATTCGAGGCTTCTGGTGACGGCGTCCAAGGATACAACGCTCAAGGTGTGGTCAATGGCGTCGTTTAAGCTGGCTTCTGACCTGCCTGGACATCAAGATGAGGTCTACGCAGTAGATTGGAGTCCAGACGGCCAGCTTGTTGGCAGCGGAGGCAAGGATAAGGCGGTGAGGCTGTGGAGGCATTAGATAGACACGCATCAGATACCCCTTGATAAACATGTCTCAAAGTTTCTTGCATTATGGGTCAACTTGAATAACCCGTCTCTGTCGCTGTCCACTCAACTTGGGGAGGGAGTGTAATCCACGTGACCAACACATTTTCTCGTCGCACCTGTAACTGTGACTCGCGCCTAAAATATGAGGTCAGTGCGACTTGTTGCTGCGGAAGCTTCAAATTGTTACATTTCTTAGTCCCCACCTTACGTCATGTGGTCAGTCATGTTGCACGCTTTCCACAGGCAGCTGCGACCGTTTAAGTTGAGCCTTGAACTACCGTCCTGAGTTCACAAAGAGCTTCCCTTGAAAAGCCTCCATTATTCTCCCCTCCCACGCCAGTGCTTGCCGATCCCGATCCCGATTCCTATTCCTAGTTTCATGTGCCCTTTATAGCTCTGAGAAGCTGGTAGAGAGTATCACCAGTCCATCTAGCATCTCTTTTTCTGCATCCACCCTTGCCCTTGCGCCCGGAAAGAATGAGTTCGCAGACGAATAATATCAGCCCGACATGAGTGATCCTACCTCATCGGAGCCTGCTCCGACCTCGACCCAGAGTCCCATACCGAGCGAATGCCCGACCGAAGAATTCCTCTATCCCGGGTCCAAGGACATATTGTTGATTGTCTACGTGTCGCTAGCTCTGGGAATCTCCTCCTTCCTATGCTTCTGTGTATGGCTTCCTAGTCGCTCTTGTATTTGTATTGCGGATGACTCGCGGCTAACGTCGTATCAACGCTATGCTGCAGTTTTGGCGCCCACGATGGAAAGCCTTATATACGGCGCGAAAGCGTCGCCTCCACACCGATGTTGACCTCCCGACCCTGCCGGACGGCTTCTTCAGCTGGATCCCTTCGCTTTACAGGATTACAGAGGAGCAGGTGCTTGCGTCTGCTGGTCTAGACGCCTTTGTTGTACGTTGGCAGCCCCCCGTTACTTGGATTACTTGGTATCTGTGTGCTGACGATCGGTTAAAGTTCCTCAACTTTTTCAAAATGTCAATTCGCATTATTGCCATCATGGCGTTCTTTGCGGCCGTCGTTTTAGCGCCTATCAACGATCACTTCCTTCCCCGTATAGAGCCCAATCCCGGCGATGACGATGGTGAGACGTCCAGTTTTACGACGCAATCTTCCGTTTACCTCGATCCCTGGGACGAACTGCACGCCGCTATGGACAAGAAGGGAAAGAAAAACAAGGATATAAGTTACCTCTACGCCTATCTCGTCTTTACGTATTTCTTCTCTACACTTGTCCTCTACATCCTTAACAAGGAGACCGTCAGAGTCCTACGTGTTCGTCAGGAATACCTCGGAACGCAGTCTACTATTACCGACCGAACTTTCCGTATAACTGGAATTCCGACCGACCTACGCGACGAAGGCAAAATCAAGAACCTCATCGAAAAGCTCGAGATCGGTCAAGTGGAAAAGGTCATCCTCTGCCGCCAATGGCACAAGCTTGATGCCTTAGTCGAGGAGCGCGACCGCTGCCTGAGGGAGCTCGAAAGAACCTGGAGCGAATACCACAGGAAACTTGAGTCCACTAATTCTGGCATATCCGGCCGCCTCGACGGAAACGGCGAAGAGGGTTCCACGGACACTGGCAGCGGGGATGCTTCTCCAGATCCCGGACTGGAAGAGGCTGGGTACGGGCTTGAAGAACGGGAGCGGCCTAAGATCCGCCTCTGGCACGGATTTCTTCGTCTTCAGTCTCGCAAGACGGATGCTATCGACTACTACGAGGAGAAGCTGCGGCGTCTTGACGAAAAGATTCTCGAGGCTCGGAAAAAGATGTACGAACCCGCCGACCTCGCTTTCGTCACGATGGATTCTATTGCTTCATGTCAGATGGCCATTCAAGCTCTGATTGATCCGCGACCCGGGCGACTTTTGACGAAACCCGCGCCTTCACCAACTGATGTTGTATGGAAAAACACCTACGCAGCCCGTGGTGTGCGGAGGCTGAAGTCGTGGGTGGTTACTCTATTCATCACAATTCTGAGTCTTGTCTGGTTTGTCATCGTCGCAACGCTTGCCTCACTCTTGAGCATCTGCACCATCAACAAGGCCTTCCCGAAGTTCGGGAATTACCTCGTTCACCACGAATGGATCAGGTTTCTTGTGCAGACCGGCCTGCCTACAGGTGCCGTGTCATTGCTTAACGTCATGGTACCGTTCCTCTACGATTTCTTGTCTCACTACCAGGGCATGATCTCCCGAGGCCAGATTGAACTCTCAGTCATTTCCAAGAACTTCTTCTTTACCTTCTTCAACATCTTCTTCGTCTTTGCCGTTTCCGGGTCGACAACGCAGTTCATTCCCGTGCTCTGGGGTGCTCTCGATAACACCCACGAGCTTCCCAAGCTCATTGCGCGGTCGATCATGAACATTGGCGACTTTTACATTAGTTTCATTGTCTTGCAAGGTGTTGGGCTGATTCCTTTCCGTCTCCTCGAGCCCGGTGGTGTTGCCCTGTATGTCTGGGGCCGACTGACAGCCAAGACGCCGCGTGACTTCCACGAGATGAAGGCGCCTCCGCTGTTCAGCTACGGATACTACCTGCCCACGGCTCTTCTCATTTTCATCCTCTGCCTGGTGTACAGCATTCTTCAGAACGGCGTGTTGGTACTCCTCGCCGGACTCATCTACTTCACCTTTAGCTACTTCACGTACAAGTACCAGCTGCTCTACGCCATGGATCAGCCCCAGCATGCGACGGGACAAGCATGGCCGATGATTTCCTACCGCATCGTGCTGGGGCTCGTATTCTTCCAGCTGACGATGGGCGGCGTCCTCGGTCTGCACGAGGCCTTCAAGGCCGTCGTGCTCGTCATCCCGCTCATCGCCTTCACGGTGTGGTACGGCTTCTACTTTAAGCGGCGGTACGTGCCGCTGACGAAGTTTATCTCTCTGCGGAGCATCCGGGCGGAGATCGATCCAGAGGATGCGGCGGCGGTTAACGAGGGGATGTCGCCGAGCCGTCTGACGTTGGGGGTTCTTAGGAGGGGAAGCACGCTGGACGAGGAGAGGGAGAAGGGCTTGGAGTATGTGAATCCAAGCCTCAAGATACCGTAAGTTTGTCTGCTTAATTTTTTCTATTCCCTCCTATTTTCTCGGTGGTCAGGGGTTTTCTAACGTCCCTTTTCAACATCCAGTCTCGTGCAGCCCTGGATATACCAGGATCCGCCTCCCATCCTTGACGAGACAACGTCGGGGACTCGTACACCTCTAGATATTCTTGGACCCGAAACCCACAGCTCAACGAGCTCCCTGAGCCTAGGAGACACTCACATCTGGAGGGACGAAGGGGCTTAGTAGCGCCGTGGTCGCCCTTCGTTCTTTGGCTGTTTCGTACGCGGTGGTCGGTTTTGGAAGGCATCCGCTCGTGAATTGTTATTGGATCGGCGTTTGGGAGCATAATTTTGATACCAGAGTATAGACGACGAGGACCAACGGTAATGATATGGAGGGTCGCGTAGGTTGGCATGATAGAAACCCATTGGTGGAGATGGCTTGTATTGCGTCTTGGTGTTAGGAGAGCATACCCTTTCTCCCTTCGTTATTACTACGGGTGGACTGAGAACTTCTTTTTTTCCTTAGGCATTAATCTAGTCTATCTTCGTTTATCTCTCGCGAGCTTGGTGCTGCATTGGGTTGAGTCGTAACGCCTCGTCGGCTCTTTTTGGTAATGTCCTTCGCTCTGTTGTTCATTATCACGCATGCCGGGTGATTAGTATTGAGTTCAACACCGCAAGGGGAAATGATGAAGATTACGCTTTACGGAAGAGATTTATGCGAAATGACATTAGCATAAAGAGGCGAGGGAGGGGGACGGGTAGAAGCGAGGGTGATCAAGAGGGGGAATGGGTGCGGCAAGGGGGCGTTCCCGGGACTTTGAATGCCGAATCGCAAGAAATGGGGGAGGGAAAGCGAAGCTGGAAACCAGGGATCCGAATGAAGGGTGGCTGGGTTAAGCCCAAAGTATCGGGATGGGAGAGCGAGGAAAGTGACAGGAATTGCCGATGATAGAGGGCATTGTCCTAGTTGCAGACAGCTTTGACGACAAGACGGGTTCGTTGTAGATGATCGCCTCGGCAAGGCATGTTCACTTCTTGCCCTGACAGGCCAGATCGAGATGACGGGGCCGGCAGATGAGATTTAGCCCAAATTTACGTCCTTTTTTTTCTTGAGAGAAAGGCATTTACATGTTTAGTGATTATGCGCGCGGCTCTTGACGGTGCTTGGCGCGCCTTGTGGGCTGTGCCTTGAGGTGAGTTTATCGTGATGCGAGCTCAAGGAGGCGGTGGGAAGTCGATCGAGGTTCTGCATCAATGACTGTTGATAGGCGATGAGGAGGTGCAGTATCATGAGATGTTCAAGATGATGCGAGTTGCATTCTTTTGGCTTATCTCTTCTTGAACATTGAGGTAATCTAGATCGAAATGCCCATCAACCTTGCCCTTCATCTATCCTGTCATGGGAAAACGACGACGATCTACGGCAAATGGACGAGTACGTCCAAAGACGAGCCTATCGTGAACCTTACGATCGAGGATAAAACGGCCTCGAAGCTCCCTCCATCTCTCCATCTTCCTCCCTTTCTCACCAAGCTTCCAAGAGCCAGAGCAAACAACCCATCCTTCAAACCCACCTTCAAAGCTTCCCCTCGATCATCAAACACCACAACCTCACAATGCGCAACCCATTCTTCCTCCTCTACCTCACCCTCCCCCTCCCCCAATGTCCCGTGCCCCAATGCAAAGAGCATCGAAGTTGGACTGTCACTTTTGATGTAGCGGTACAAGCATCCTCTCCTCTCC
>NJFT01000196.1:0-77320 GCA_002221725.1 Scedosporium boydii
GTGAGAGCAAATGAACCGTACAAGTGGAGTTGCGAATAATGCATTATGCCTGCGGCGAGAAAATCTTCCGCAGCACGGGTGATGGCATCGGCAGCTCGTAGTGCTCGTCTGTCTCTCTCGGCGTCGGGAAACGGTTGAGATGCCGTACCTTTCGGCCGGAATATAAGGATGCAAGCGCATCTCCACTGCTCGTTAACGGGACTCGTCTACCTCGTACGTCGGGTTGAAGGCTTACTGGTACGAGATATCAAGCATGGCAGCCCAGAATGACGTGTCCGCGGAGTCCCCCACCAGGTCATCACACGTGCGTCTTGGTAAAGAGGAATGCCAGTTTTGCAACCTGTGGAGGCAGGAGGTGGTTTCGTATTTTTCTAGCGCTGGCCGACGTGGACTAAATTCACCAATTATGACATCTCCGACTGTGCAGGCAGGCGTGTGAGCAAACGGCCAAGGCTTATGATCCCAGGGTTAGAGACGAACTTACGTATGGTTGACAATCTGGTAATCTCCAGGAAGTAAGAAATATGGTGAGCCTGCTGTGCTGGCAACAATTCGTCGTCGAACCCCAAATCAACCATAAGATCGTTCTTATCCGGCGGCTCGTTATCACAGTCTTCGTCTCGAATGCGACAGGGTCGACCCAATGCCGCGGCGACATGTCGATCGCGGATCTATCCGGCCAGTCAGTACCTGAGATAGGTCGGCAATGTCGGATAAGGTTGGTCGGAGAATATTAGGGAAAATACCCACGTAGATCGACCACCAAATCCTCTTCCAGATGGATCTTTTTCGGGGACTCATTGCACGTCGAGCTAGACTACTTGAATTAGGGAAGCCCACCTTCCAGAACAAGAAATCAGGGGTGAGTTTGACTGACGAGCGATGCATCCCTAAAGACTGCGCCAGAGTCACCGCGCACCCTTGCCAGTACCAAGAATCCTTCTGGTCATTTGGCCCGAGCCACCAGAAACTGAGTAGATGAAGTGCTGCAGCAAGGATGGTCTCGTCCGTTTCATTATCAGCATCATACAGCACCTTCAGACGAACGTAATGGGCTTTTCTAGCCTCCGTGCGGTCACTGTACCCTGCTAATTGGACCAGACTCTCCGGCCCGCAAGTTAGAGCCACCATATAGATGGCATGGAGTAGCAAGGGCGAAGCTCGACCCTGCTTATACAGCGTGGTGAAGGTAAGCCTATCGATTACAGGATAGGCGGGGTGAAAGTGTTTGAAGAAGGATCGAACTAACTGGTCGCTTACTCGTCCTTCCGGCACGGCTAGGGCATCCTGTAGCGATACGGGTTCGCCCAGGTCGGACTTTAGGGGTAGGCTAGGATGGTCCGTGTTGTTGGCGTGCAGATGCCCTAGCTCGCCGTCCTTAGCACGGCGAGCCATACGAACAATATACGATAAAGTAAGTGAGTTCCCAAGAGGTGGCGATTGTCCATCTATGCCAGGTTGTAGACCGACAGGCTCTGCTTCGGAAGAGAGGAGTGCTTGCCGGTTCTGAGCGAGAGTGCGTGCATTGTTTTCACGGACATGAACAACAGCTGTCGGCGAGGATTCATCACCATCGTGTTCCGGGATATTGCCCGAACCGGCGGCCAATTCTGAGGTCCGATGAATATTATTTGTGGCTGGAGCCGATCGGCGGTGTGAGGGCTTATCACGCGGTTTAGTGGACGTTTGCCGAGTCCATCTAACGTTTATGTTTCAGCAAAGGTATCCGGATTCGTTTACGGGTGGATCTTAGAAGCATGCCTCCCCCTTCTTGATTCGATTAGCTCACAAGCCGTTTGCCGAGTGCGACAATGCCAACACGGTATACCATCAGCTGCATCGCATTTCACCCGTCGGGCATGGCAAGCCTTGCAAGCAATTCGGGCTCGGCGGATACTCGGCGCGGTAATGGGGGATTCGTCCATTGTTTAGTGGCGTCACTTGTTTCTCGATCCGATCCGGACGTACTCAAGAAAGCGAGGTCGATGTTTTCGCGAGGTCTTCTAGAGTTCTAGTGCGTCGTGCTCGCGAGGACTTGAAGTCGGAAAGCTGACGTAATGCCGAGCCAAGACACCTCGGCTTCTTCCCAATCCTGAGAGATCGTCATCGGAGGCATGGGTTGTTAGCTTGGTTTGTGCTCATCGAAACCAAAACCTCGCTGCTTCCTTCAGAGTTCCAACGTCCTGCACTCCAATCTTCAGGTCCGCAAATTCGCTCCGTCACCCGTCATCCGTCATGGCCATGACCTTGGCAAGTAGCTCTGCGGAAGCCGCAGCACGGAAACACCGGATTTCCACGAGAGGAGCGCACGGGCTACTTTACGGCGATGTCTGGGGCCCGAGAGAAAAGTCCATGGGAAACCCCTGGTCGCCAACCAATCCAGGCGGGACGTAAGTCAAACAAATGCCAATGCCTGGCCATACCTGGCTTAATGGTGTGGTACTGATTTTATTAACAACATTAGTGTTATCCTCCGGCTAGCCGAGAATAGTCTGATGCACCAGGAGATCGGAAGTTTCATCAAGGAGCAGGTGTGGGACTCCGCGTGAATTAAAAAAAGACAGACAGCATTCTTACGATTTAATATTCTTTTCTTTTTTTTCGACCTACATAGATAAATATCCTACCGACCGAACATTTGACGTACAGCACCGGTCCCCGTGGGTCCCGCCGCCTTCGGCATGCAGCAGCGGCATTCTGGACAGAGGAGTTTAAGCCTTCCATCCCCATCGGAGTAGACAACATCTTCGTCACTCCAGGCCTGGCAAGTGCCATCGATGCGCTAACCTGGGCGATCTGCGACGAGGGAGACGGCATACTAATTCCGCAGCCACTTTACAATGGATTTGTGATTGACGTCTTTAACCGGAGCAATGCTAGAGTCGTTGGAATTCCGTACAGGGGTGTTGAGGGCTATTCGACACTTGACGATCTCTTCGACCCTGAGGTAAATGAAAGGGCCGTCGAAGCTGCCATTCGCAAGGCTAAGGATAATGATATTCGGATCCGAGCGTTGTTGGTTTCTCAGTGAGCTACTACTGTCACTTGAGGAATGGGTCGGACCTATTTGCTGACGGCAATGATAGTCCTCACAATCCGCTGGGGAGGTGTTACGTTCGTTGACTTAATTGAGATCCGATTTAACATCAAATCCTAATCACGATTATAGCCTCCCGAGACTTTGACGGCGTTCGCATCAGTTTGTGGACGACACGGTTTGCATTTCATCTCCGACGAGATTTACGCAAAGTCCGTTTTCGGGAACCTCGATACTCCCGACGCTGTCCAGTTCGTGTCCACGCTGTCGCTGGATCTTGAAGGTGTCATTGATCCGGCCTGCCACCATGTGCTCTACGGTGCTAGCAAGGACTTTTGCGCCAATGGTCTACGACTAGGCCTTGTCTATACTCAGAATGAAGGAATCATGGGCGCGCTATCTAGTATCAGGTTCGCATCTCGCATCTCCCAACTCGTCCTTTTCAGTATAACGTTAGTCTGACATATTACATATTCTGAAACTAGTATGTTTTCGTGGTCGACGCATTTGATTCAAGATATGTGGGCTGCCATGTTCCAAGACCGACAATGGCTGCAGAGCTTCATGAAAAAGAAACTCGAGCTCATGACGGAGAATTATAGCATTGCAGCCTCATTCTTCCGCGAGCATGGCATACCTTATTTTGATGCGTGAGTGCCAGGGGGTAGTGGGAAGGAATTTACCGAGATAATTATTAGACTAATGGTTCTCAAAGGAACGCCGGCCTTTTCATATGGATAGATCTTCGTCGTTTGCTTTTTCCATGCACGGCATCGTATGTCGCCGACTTTAGCGTCCTGAGGGTCGGGTCCTTGGAGGGCGCTATTTATAAGGAGCGCGAGCAGAGGATTGCAGACATATGCGACAAGAATGGCGTTATGATCGCACCAGGTCAAATATACATGGCAGAAGAATATGGCTGGTTTCGAGTAACATTTACAGTTGGCAGGGAAGCTTTGCAAGAGGGCTTGAATCGGCTATGGATGTCAATAGAGGAGTTAAAGGATCTGAGGTTGGAATGAACATAAGAGCTTTAGAACGAGTTATAATGCTGGCTCCTTGATGTTCCAACTTCTTCATGCGTTGCCGAGAATAGAAGCGAAATCCATTGCCACACCACCCGAAGATAGACGGAAGATGTAGGAGTGGATGTCATACTAAGTTTACAACTGACCCGAATCCTTCGTGCCCAAATCAAACCTCTCCATGCCTGCTACGTCTCATCTCCTTCTCCACTCCCTCAGATGCTTATTGTCCCACAGGGCCTGACCTGCTTATCTTCGTGAATACGGCATGGTCACTAGCTCGTAAGATCTACTTCGTCACGAACCCTCTCGCGTTGGGTATATCCATTTCCGAAATACTCGTACCGGTTTGCCTCAGCACCGCGCCGCCGCTGGAAGATGAAATCCTCCCACCTCGGGTCCTTGAAAATGTCTACACGATGATAAAACGAGCCAAGCCATGATATTAGAACTCGCGAAGGGGGGCCGCCATCCCTCTTGAACCAGTTGTTGCATTTCCCTGGGCCTTAGCAACCTGTTGCTATTTATAATTCGAGGGGATATTCGACGAGTTCCACGCAGGGTAATTCGGATACCTAGGTGCCATGATCCCAAGGTAAGTCTCCGGATAGCCAGGGTCACCGCCAGGCCCCCATTCGTCCCTCAAGTCATGACCATCCCGACGACAGGGAAACGCGTCATGAAGCCATCTTCAAATCCAGTTGCCGTAATGATTGCGTCAATCTTGCGGTGTTCGCCATCGGCTGTGGAAATCCCTGTTTCGTCAACCGCGAGGCTTTTATCGGTTATCTAGTCCACTTTTTCACCTTATAAGTCCCTCCAGATACCCAGGTGCTGCTGGGGTCAGCCTTTTGCACCCTGGGGCGTAGTCGGGGAGCACCTGCTGGAGCCATTCTTCACCTCCCCCTAAGTCTCTCCAGCACGCATTGCTTGATGCGCTCTTTTAGCTTTTCATTTTCCTCGCTGCCTATACAGTCATCAGAAAAGGCGAGGTGGAACTTCACCTCAAGGCTGCTCCGATATTCAATGTATGCCTCGGGACCATTTGCGAATAATGCCTTCTGCTCCTTGTCATACTCAGGACCTCCCGGTTTGTCAGCCTCAGCGACACGCAGGGCCCCGACGAATGTTGGTGTGACTCAGGTCTTGGTGCAGACAAAATGATGAAGATGCTTGACCGACTTAAGAACGTTTGGGATCAGTTGTTGGCCGCTGGCTCCGTTGCCGATCACGACGATGTACTTCCCATTCAGGTCGTAATCTTTCGGCCACCGAGCGGTATGGAGCACATCACCCTGGAAGCAATCATATAAGCCTGCGATGTCTGGGTGCTTAGGCTCACTAATTCTACCCTGGTTGTTGATAAGAAACTCCGCATTGTCGAGGAATACCGCTCCTGTTTGGATATTGAGGATCTCAACAACCCACTGCGAGGTCTCTTTGAGCCAAGTTGAAGTGAACGAACGATGTATGTGTGACGGGACGTCACATCGTACTCCAGGATACACATTTGCGGTCCAGGTTCCCCCCTTTAGAAGTTAGTAGAGGGAGCGTGTGGGTTCATTTCACCGACCAGAGCTTACTAAATCAATCCTAGGCCCAAACCGCTTCTCAAACGCGTCCAACCTCTCGTTTGGAACTGTCTGACATTCTCTGGTGGCCGAACCTCGTACGAACCTTGTGGGCGTCTAATTCAAGCTATCTTCGCCATCTCTGGATTGGGAATGTTCTTGAAAAAGCCGCATCCATCGGCCTTCCGCTTCAGCTGCCTTGTACAGTCATATATTAGTGGACCGGGTTTAACTGTGATAAGATGGTATTGGCCTCACCTAATGTCAAAGGCATGCTGCTCACGCAGCGCAGCAACCATCTCATCGTACGTCATGTCCTGGTCGATGAGATGCTCGCGAGTGAACTCTTTAAAGCCATTCCGGACTTCGACTGCGTATCGCTTATACCGTGGGGGGCGATTTTGTGCCTCGGACGACATGTTCTACGCCACTCTTCAGTTTCGGATATCGGGAAAGAGCGGAAACACAAACTGGTGACTCTCACGGCAGACTAGAATTCTGAATCCAACTACCTCCAGGCAGGTCCAGAGCTGTTGATAAACTCCTTAGCAGTAGGATCACGGTCCTTGCAGGTACATTCGCCCTGGTTTATTTCCCCCATGACGAGAGTGACATTGGCGGAACTAGCGCTTTTTAACGTAGTTTTGTTCGTCCGGTCGTGTCTCACCTTGCGCGGAGAGGGGCGGTGTAAGCTGGGCTTTGTTCTTTTCTTGGTGCGTGAAGCAGGGGCAGGGGCCCGAGTTTTTACGGAGCAGGCGGAGATACATACTCCTTTCGTTTACCACCCCGCCGTCCTCTGGAATGCCACTTTTGTTTGTCTGACCTGTGATCCCGAATACTTGGTACTGCCAATCGATGACTAGGAATTGGATAGCTTTTGGGCGCTTCCCAGTATGGATCTTATTCTTCCTAGGCATTTAGACATGGAACGAAGGCCACAAAGATTCTGTTCCAAGAGAACCTAGGCACACCGAGGTACACACGCAGACACACAGGAACACAGCAACACAGGAACACAGGAACACAGGAACACAGGAACACAGGAACACAAGAACACAGGAACACAGGAACACAGGAACACAAGAACACAGGAACACAGGAACACAGAACACAGAACACAGACACCCGTAGATGCAGCCTCCGACCATGGCGGCCAGTACTCGTCTTGGGAAACTCCCCTACACACCGAACCAACAGTTGCAAAAGTGTCATTGCACCGATACATGCCCAATGGGAGAAATGACATTGGAAATAGATTCTCCAGGGAATTAAATACTCACGAAAGAGAAAACCACGAAAGTGACATTGGACGGATGATGGGGATCTCACAGTCGCCAATGGTTAACTGCCTATATATAAATAAGCTCCATCCGGTCCGCTACTTGTGAAGAGAAATATTGGGTGCAGTCGTCATGGTATTTTTAATCATCCCAAGCACTACAGGTCCAGTCTGACTGCTCTCTTATCGGTTCCCGTTTCTTTTATTCACCCCCTAGCTGTTGCGACCATCCCTATGCCACTACCGGAGGAGCTCCTCGAACGTCTCGTCATTAAGCATGGGGAGGGAGTCGTCAAAGGGGGCTCAAGGGAGACGAACGACATTCTAGACGTACAAGTATGCTGCAGTTAATCCATCCGTCCCTTAGATCCTCACTGACGGCTACTAGACTACGCATGATGCCGCTCCTGCAGCTGGTCCCATAGTTGCCCTTGACGATATTAGCCCCGACTTTCTTCGACCACGACGCCCTGGCGAGGGGTCAGATCAGCTACCACCCGATGTAGACCGAGTGCCGACGGACAGCCGTCCCTCACCAACTGTCCGGAAGGAACCAGAAACAACCCAAAACTATGGTCAGTTGACTTGGGCGCCTAAGGAGGATCAGATTGAAGAGTACAGTCCGTTGCGTCGATGGATGCAGGAGACCGCCCAAGAGGAGCCATGGCGTGCCAGAGGGAGACATTGATATGGGGGTGAACGATGGTCTGTACCATACCGGAAACTAATTCTTATTCCGTACGACATATTATGGATCTCGTTTGCACTTCTCTAGTTGCGGATGTTCTTTCAAGCCTATAGTGAGGCCTAGTATTGCGAAGGCCCCTGAGTCCTGCTCCTCCGCAGGGTAATAGGCATAGATACATATCTTTGATCCAGTTGCTGACTTGGGGCTTCCTCTTAGCTACAATCTGTCCGCGGTTGATCTTTGTATAATAAGTAAGAAAGGCGGAGAGCTGATACGTCCGGCAAGCCCCATGTTCTGTAGGCCCTTACTTTTCGTACAACTGGCGGAAAGCATCGACCAACTCCACCTTGCCCCGAACAGTATCCTCCCCATATTCAAAATCTCCCGACATGATTCCACCAGGCAAGCCAGCCGTTGTCATATCGACGAAGTCTTGCACGTGGGCTTCCGGGACTTGCTCCGCGAAAAACCCGGCAAGCTGATCCCTTTCAACCAGTTTCACTTCCACTTCTTTCCCGGTCACATCTTCCACGGCTTTCTTGAGGTCGATAGAGCTGTAGTGCCTAGGGCCAAAGAGCTTGAAATAATACGGGCTCGGCTTGGTCGAGTTTGAGAGTAGGGAATTTGCGCAACACTCGCCGATATCCTTGAGGCTTACCTAGAAGAAACGCTCAGTATAATTCTCTGCTGTCTGTAAGTTTAGGCAAGTCACCTACCATGGGGACCTTGTAATCGGCGGGCGTCATCCATGAGTAAACCACGGGCGAATCCTCCTTCGTCGCCTCTAGGGCGTGGTTCCAACCCTCTTGAAAATACCCCGGCCGGATGATTAGTACCTCGGGTGCAGCATCTTCGAGGATCTTGTCTGATATGTGATTCAACCGCAAAACGCCCTGTTTTTTTGTTGCTTGTTAGAAAGATGGGATCAAGACAAGGGACGACCGCCGTTCATGAGCCATACAATACTGTGATCGTACTGAGATCCTAAAGCTGAAAACAGCAAAAGCCGTTTGGCGCTCGGAGCCCCTTGGATGGCATTTTTGACATTCGTTGCAGTTTGGGTGGCCCACTCGCTCTGATCAGTTCCGTCATAAGTAGGAGGCGGGATGTAAAAGACCGCATCTGAGCCCTGGAAATCAAGACCGGCTCCGGTGCCGACATCGCCCTTGACAGCCTCGAAATTCGTGTTCTCGAGAAATTCTGCGGGAGCCTTGGACGGGTCGCGGTAGATCCCGCGAACAGAGGGTTTGTTTTCAGACTGGAGCAGCACGCGGATTGTTTCTTTCCCAGCCTGGGTGGAGGCGGGTACAACAGTGATGTGAGTGGGCATTTTGAGACGAGATTCGGACGTCAGAGCGAAGGGGAGATATGAGGGTTGGGAAACTGTGACTGGACCTAAACGCAAAACAGTTCGGACTGTAACTACTATGTCTGAAGCGAAACTGGCGGGATTAACAGATATTTATATATTCCTTGGCTCCTGTATCAGCTGTGTGCGCCGTCCATGCCTCCGTCTATGCATGTCTGTCTGGAGATCAGCTCAGACCACATCGTCATCAGCGAAATAATAGAGATGGCAAAGAGATCAACAACCAGCTTAGAAATCAGGAGCGACGCTTCAATCCTTCGCGATGAAGTGGTCCAACAATATGAACATTATAAATCAACTCTGTCAGCGAAATCCCTCTGATGACGCGACCTTGCTGCGTGCCAAGCTGCTGATGAGTGAACAGAAAAATAGAATTGCGGGGGGCCGGCGACGGACATGACCGAAAAATGAGCTCCGACGGGCGATATAATTACGCCGGAGGATCAATTGATATTAAAAGCTCACTCTTCCCGGGGCCCGCGGCCTCCGACTTCGGATCTCCGCCGTAAATCGTGATCAATACGCCGCGACCTTGTTCCCCGTCCCTTTCACGGGCAGTCTCAATACGTTTGTTTGGCGCATTGGAGCAGGACGCAGAATCTTGCTTGGGATTGAGAGGGAATAGCTGCCTGGAAAGACTCGAAATGGCAAATTCATTCAAAACAGGCCACGGTGGACAATGGACAGCATTGGATTAAGCTGAAAATGGACGAGGTTTATTATTGGTGCCTGGCTGCTAAGTGGAGGCGGAGTCGAGCTGAAAACCTAAGCCACGATGTGCTTCCCTTCGCTGCAGTCTCTAGGCATCGACTTATCTCAACATAAATAACGTCGCAAAGTTGACATTTAGCATCGATCAGTGTTCAAGGGAAATCGTGCGAAACTTATTTGCCAACTCACGGCCGTCGGCTATCTATCAAACTTGAGGATCTACACGCTACAAGATGGGTAAGTTAAAAGTTTAGCCATGGGCGACTAAATAACGCTAACATATCCGCGACCGCCCCAGCTTTCCGGTGGTTATTCAAAAGGAAAGAAGAACAACGAGGTCTCCTTGTGGGCCTAGATGCCTCGGGGAAAACTACGTTGTTATACCAGTTGAAGCTGAGAGAAGCTGTCACGACGATCCCCACCATTGGATTCAATGTCGAGACCATTGAGCACCCAAAAGGAACCAATTTTACGCTCTGGGATGTCGGTGGTGAGTACGCGCCTTCGTCCTTTCGGGATACAGTCTCCCCTGAAGACCGCCTTGACTGAGAAGTGGAAATCAAAGGCTGCAGCCAGATCAAAAACCTTATTTGCCACTACATCCAGCCGGGAACATTCATCATCTACCTGCACGATTGCTCTGCTGAAGAGTCATGGCAACAGGAGTCGGTAATCTTCCTCAGGGAGTCTATCAACATGTGGGTTAGCAACGGATGCGGACATATCTGCGTTGTAATGAACAAACAGGATAAACTGGCACCCGAGACGCGCGAGTCCATCCTGAAGGAGAAATCCGAATTGTTCGAAAACATCCTAAGACCCTATAAGAATTCGGCGGAGCACCGGGTCTTGCAGCTTCCTGGGCTGAGTGCACACACTGGAGAGCGCGTCTACGAGATCCTAGAAGAGGTACATCGGATGATTGCTGGCAAGGGCAGGACGGTGACGCCTCCTGCTCAGCCGGTTCCTGTGGTGGCCCAGGAGCCGACAACCGAAGATCTGATGCAGAGGATTTCTCTCGCCAACAGCAAGATGGGGAGCGCAGACGAATTTTGGCAAGCATTTCTGAGGGCGGAGATAGAGTCTTGGGATCATCACACCCATCTTCGAGCGGGGTATGCGGTGTTGCTCGAGGCATTTTCTCGAGGCGACAGCGTGCTCAGGTCGGCCGAGACTTTCATGGATCATCTGGAGAGGCTGAAGTCTACGAATCCAGACAAGTTCAGAAACACGGCCCACAAGTAAGGCAGACAAATGGTCACTCTTCTTTGAGCTTCTGGTAACTGACTCGGACACAGAACGATGACGGCGTTTTGGCTCTTCCAACTCCGTCTCGCCGCCCTGACATACCAGGCCGACAAAGGCATTGAAAAAGCACCCTCTCTCGCCAACTTTGGCGCGGTGCTGCTTCACTCTCCACATCTCATGAACACAGGCCTTTGGAAGAAGTACTACACAAAGGATTTGCTCTTTAGTCCCAAGGCGAGGGAAAACTGGTACTTCCCAGACATTCAACCTCTCCCGATTAGCCTCTCCAAAACCAAAGCACAACTCCGGCAGGAGCAGGACCAACCAAAGCTTGAATCTGAGCGCCTCCTCAGGTTTGCCTTCATCGTCGTTCAAAAGATCATGCCGACAAATCGTCGCCGCGGCGAAATCATTGGTTACGCCCTAGAAGCACTAAAACAGCACACCATTCGCGAGCGAGCGAAGAATCCTCGCGTCGAGCCATACTCACTGACCCAAGCATACTTCTGGATCCAAATCTTCCATCATGCTAGAGTATCTCTTGAAGCAGCTGGTGAGAAAAGTCTACCCGGACTACCCACGCAGATCTCGGCGCTTAGTTTTGAAGCTTTTAAAGCTCTTCTAAACTTGAAGGGAGATGAGTGGAAATTCCATTACTCTCCTTGCGTGTGGAACAGCATCCTAGCTCGAATGGAGTTTCAGATCCCGGATCTCAAGCCTCTGCCGAACGCCTTGATCGTGCCGCCGCCATCCAACATTGAACTGGCACGTTCAAAAATGTTGGACTCCATCCAGGAAGGTGTATTAATTCGACACGAGATTCCCCAGGACGAAGACTTGGTAGTTATGGCGGCTATCCTTGTCGGCGAGGTTGGTGCGCTCGAAAGAAGTCCCGACGAAATTAGAACCCACGGTGAGCTCCTTGCTTATCTCTACTGGAGGCTTGTATCGACTCAAGGAACCAGTGGTGACATGGGTATGGAAGGTCGTTTGGGAGTTTCATCAAGAGCCGTGTCGATTGCCTTGGAGCTGCCCGGTCCATACATCTCCGGGACCACTGGCAAAATGTTCTGGGTTCAACAAGTTATTGCAGCTTCTGCCAAGGCAAAGGCAGCAGGGGACCAGTTGAGCTTTGCTCAGTTCATAAATGGAGCTCGTCATCTGGCGCACGAACAATTGGCCTTGGTGTACTACTCCCAAGAACTATGGGAGAGTAAGGAAGTCGCCGATGCCTTTGTTCCGCCGGACGTCAGGCCATTTCCTGCTCTTATAATCCCGGCAAACGAGTAGCTTAATATCAAGTTCGCCTGAATCCTAGGGGTTCGTTTTATTTCCTGGTACACAGCCGCCTCGAAAGGTGTAAAGGATACTGGTCGTCATATTTTGAAGGATGATACCTCAGCATCGGCTCGAGTTTGTGTTACAGTTGCGAGGACGACGTCTTAGTCAGCTGGCAGCGCAGAGGAATGAATAATATATTGCATCAAATCCTTCCCCTCTTCTTCCCTAGGCAACAGAATAAGTTCTGATTGCCTGTTCTCATGTTGTGTTGTGTTTCGTCATTTCCTAACCAGAGTTAAGAAAATTCAAGATGCATGGCTTTGCAATTCACATTGCGTCTGTGGCCCTTTCCCTCTCTATTGCTCCGGGACGAGCGATTGGAGATGCACCGCCCCAAGTGCCTTTGTCCGCTAATGGCGGACTGCCGAAGTCTCAGTCCAGGGGCAATCCCCTCAACAACCAATTCAAGGAATACATTGACCTGATTAGAGAGGACTTGCACGTTCCTGGGCTCTCGATTGGTGTCGTCGACGGAGATGAGACGTATTTAGAGGTACCATCACCGACGTCTTTCATTTGGGCCATCGTTTGGAACTTGGCGTGCGTCGAGCTAACATGAATAGGGTTACGGCAACGCGAGACTGGATCCCGATGTTGAAGTAACACCGGATACCCTCTTTTACATTGGCTCGATCAGCAAAGCCATTACTGCTGCCTCTCTCCTTTACGTCCTCGAATCAACGACCAACACCTCGCACCCCGTCACCCTAGAAAGTCGGATCCATGATCTCATCCCGGATGACTTCGTCCTGTCCGATGAGTACGCCACCTTACATGCAACTTTAAAGGATGCGTTGTGTCACCGACTGGGTTATCCACGTCACGATATGAGCTACGGTGGGCCGGGATTCACAGTCAAAGACGCTGTCAGACTGCTTAGACACCTACCGATGACCAAGGAGCTTCGGCAAGAGTTCCAGTACTTCAACTATGGGTACATGATTGCCCATCACGTCGCGGCAACCCTCTCTGGTAAACCTTTTGGTGATGTCCTCGAAGAGGCCATTTTCGGGCCCCTCGGAATGTCATCGACGACTGTAAACCTTAAACATGCGACACAGAACCTCGCCATAGGCTACGGTTTCAATAATGTGACGAAGCAGCTGCACGAGCAACCTTGGTGGGACACTAACCTCATTGGCCCTGGCGGCGTCATCACGAGCGCGAGGGATTTCACTAAATACATACGAGCCATGATAAACCAGGACCTGCCGTTGTCCAAGGAGTCGCAGGGTGCCCTCGTCACGCCGCTTATTGTTGAGAGTCCGGTTTCTTCAGAGCACCAGTCGCATGCTCTCTATGCCACTGGGTGGGCGGTCACTTACTATCGAGGTCGCCGGCTTATCACGCATAACGGCGGTCTCCCCGGATTCACAGCCATCACTGGGTATCTTCCAGATTATAAATGGGGCGCCGTAGTCGCCACCAATGGAGACATTCATGGGACCTTTGCTTCCGAAGCGGCTTTCTACCGCCTTCTCGACGACTTTCTCAACGTCTCGTCTCACGACCGGACTGATGTCATCAGTAAATATGATGCGTATATTCAAGGGAAGTACAACAAATACGTGAATGCACGCGAGACGTTTTTCCCGGATGCCCCAAAGCCTGGCCTGCCGCACGCGCTGCCCCTGGAGGAGTACTCCGGGACATATTTCCATCCGGGATACCGCAATATTACCTTCGTGGTAACGGACCCTGCCCACTACCTACCCATCGCCGAAACGACCAAAAAGGTGCTCCATGGTTCGAATCAACACGAATGGAACGTGGTCTTTGACCTGGAGCATGTCTCCGGGGAACATTTCGTCGCCTTCGCGAACTCGGAAACGGGCTCACCCATGTTGCAAGAGGTCACTACTGCTGAGTTTGTGGTTGGGTCTGACGGCAAAGTTTCTCGCCTGGGGGTTGTGATCGAGCCTGCCCTGGCGGAGAATATTTGGTTTGATAAGATTGTCTGAAGCTCGCATGGAGATAATGAACCACACGAACGTGCATACGCTGGAGTCGTATTTCTGCAATTCAATGTGCCTGCCTTTTTTTCTTCTTCTTTGTTTTTCCATTACATCCATAATCAGCGTACGTATTGATCCGTATGCCACAGAAATCTTGTGCCTGACATCCCCATTCATGCATGTATTGTGTGCACTGTTCAGGAAGAAAAATTCTGTTAGCCGCTGCCTCTTTCGCCTGCCAAGAAAGGTGAGAGATGAGGTGCGCCAGTTGGCACGTAGATGTGGGCCGTAGGAGGTTGCTCTTTGCGTCCGTGGGGGCGTACCAGGAGACGCTCAAAAAGGGATTGTCACCTCGGGCAGGTTACACCACGAACTTCGAACCACATCCCTCTCTCTTCCAGCTTTTTCCAGCACCCGCCCGGACTTCATGACTTCACTACCCAAACAGAGGCAACGAGAAGGAATAGCACTTACTGCAATGATATCCCCGCGCTCCTTGTTTCTTTACGCGGCCGTTGCCATGTCAACCGTGGCGACGGACGAGCTCATATCGCTCCTCGGTCCCGCAGGCACCCGCAGTTTCGTCTGACTTCTGGGCTTGCGCCACCGAGAATATCGATCAATACTTTGAATATCCCCAGCCGACTGGCGCAGTCAACTCGGCTCTACTTGATTACGGCGACGAGCTCCTCAAGCGCTGCACCCTTACCGGGTTTGAGCGACTTGACTGTCCCTTTCCGGAGCACTCGCTGTGGTGCGGCTTCATCAGCGTCGCTCCCTCTACAGTCCTCCCGGATTACTCCGCCTACGGCAGCCAAGCCTCGGAATGGTTGGCGCAACATAGTGCGAGCGCGGTCAGCGTCGCAGACGAATGTCCATACACCTGGTGGAGTTCGCAAGCGATCCCCTTGGAGCAGGAAGGATGTTAAATTTTACGACTGCGATGGCTCATTCCTATGCCAGCGCCGACGCCCAAGTCACTGGAGAGTCTAGTCTTCCAGTGGGTACGACCAGTCCGACAGGTACCGCTGGGAATGGTCCCGAGGAGACATCGCCTGGGGCGCAGAACGGGAGTCTTCGTCAAGCAGAGACGATGCAGCTGTGGATTGTTGCAGCCATAGGGTTGGCCGCTGCCGCTCTTGTGTGAATTTAAAGGACCTGGTAGTACGCATGCGAATGAATTGTAATACCGAGATAGAACATACTGCATTTACCGGTGCCAAACAATGTTGATCAACCCCTGTAAATGCATTATCACATCAATTGATTGCCTGCAATGCAACGCGGAGACAGTTCGTTGGTCAAGTCCGTCGTCAATTAATTGACCAATACTCTGACACGCACGTGACATATGCAATGTTCAATACTCTAGTCACATGACCATGTCAGGTCTGATTAGTCACCGGAGCTCTTCCAAAACAAACAGTGAATTATGACGCCATGGTTGTCTGATGCTCTCCGATCTCCATCCGAGCTCTCTTGACTCTCTTGGGATCTCTGTGAGCCTCCCATCGGAATCAATTGATCCTCCAAAATTGAGCATTATTACTATTCACACGCTGGTCGACGGAGCTCGCCCAGAATCTTGTGCCTCGAAGTGGAGGGAACCTACACAGAGCTCTGAGCTGCGGATCGTTGCTTCACACGAGTCAGGAGCTCCGCTTAACGGCCTCGGCCCTAGCTACACTCCTTGCCCGACACCCCCAACCGAGGACCTGCGCCTATTGTCATGTCCGAGAAGCTTCCTCTGCTGCAGGAAGAGCCTAGGCCGTTGCCTATACGGCGACGCTGCCGTCGATGGACAGGCATCGCCGTGGCCGCAAGCGCGGCAACGGCTTTCACCCTTTTGACGAATGGACTCCCCAAATGTGCGATTCCCCTGTTCATTTCATATTAGGACCAGAGCTGACCAGAGATACCTCACAAACAGTTCCCTCGTTGAACAGCGACTCCTCGAACCTCTGTCTATCCCCAGCATGCGTCCATGCCGCGTCCGAAATCCTGTACAACCTTGCCCCCAACCACGAGGATCTCGACCCCTGCACCGACTTCGAGCAGATTGTTTGTGGTGGATGGCGTGACCGTCACGATCTTCGGCCCGATCAAGGAAGCGCCTTCACCGGCACGATCATGGCCGAAAACTCCGAGCTGTTGCTGCGCAATATCCTGGAGGCTGATTACCCCGAAGAGTCCATACATTCGTTCTTTTCTCCGGCCCGACTGGCCTCCGCCGATCAAGGGGAGGACAAGGAAAATTTCAAGAAGATAAAGGCTGCGTATGATGCTTGTCTTGACGAGGACGGCATCAAGAAGCTCGGCGATGGTCCCTTGAATCATGTCCTCGACGAGATCAAGGGGATCTTTTCCTCTGACAAGCCTGATTATGTTAAAGACGCCGTCCTATTCCTGGCGAAGCAGGGAATTGCTGCCCTCGTTGACTCGGGTACTGGTGCCGACGACAGGGACCCAGACAGCGTCGTCATCACCGTCTCGGCACCTTGGAGAATCGGCTTACCTTCCAAGGAGAGGTATGAAGATGACAAGCTGGTTGAGAAATACCGAAATGTCACAGTCTCTGTCCTGAGTGCCTTGTCCCCGGATACCGATAAGGACGTCTTTTCGCAAGTCGTCGACTTCGAAAAGAAGCTTGCTGCCGCGTCTCCGCCAACTGAAGATCGTTTGAATGTTACGGTACGATGACCTGTTACTAGTACTACGAATTCCAAGCAAACTAACAAGCAAACAGAAATATTATAACCCGATGGATATCGGCGATGCTGCAGCTCTCGCCCCAGAGATCGAGCTTCAGGCGCTCCTTTCAGAGCTCTCCCCCAAGGACTTTACCATCGACAGAATCATTGTCGCGTCACCAAAATACCTTGAGGCCCTCTCGGGTATTCTTAAAGAGACGGACAAGGATGTCGTCGAGGCCTATTTCAACTGGAAGGCCATTCAGTCGTTGACTTCCTTTATCGAGTCGGACTCTGTGAAGCCTTACAAACGGTTCCGCAACGAGCTCTCAGGAAAGGTATGTTTTCAAATCCAATTATACTGAATTCTTCTCCTTCTCACGCGTAAATTTGTTAGGACCCCGATTCTGCCCCTGACAGGTGGAGGACTTGTGTTCGACACATTGATGATGGTCTTGGCTGGATCCTTAGCCGCTTCTTCATTGAAAAGGCATTCTCAGCCAAAGCCAAGGAGTTCGGCGACACCATCATCAAGGATATCAAGTCCGAGTTCATCAACAAGTTGAACGCAATCGACTGGATGGACGACGAGACGACGAAGAAAGCTATCAACAAAGTCAACAACATCATCCAGAAGATTGGATATCCTACGAAGAGCCCCGA
Source organism: Scedosporium boydii (assembly GCA_002221725.1). NCBI lineage: Eukaryota > Fungi > Ascomycota > Sordariomycetes > Microascales > Microascaceae > Scedosporium > Scedosporium boydii. The sequence goes on from NJFT01000196.1 coordinate 17,578, forward strand.
CATCCTCGACCCCGGAAAGCTCCACGACTACTACAAGTCCGTAGATGTGTCGTCCTCTGCCTACTTCGATAATGCTATTTCCATGAGCAAATTCGACGTCGAACACGCTTGGTCTGCTCTGGGCAAGCCCGTGGACAGGGATGAGTGGGGCATGACTAGTTCCACGGTGAATGCCTACTACAACCCTCCCGGGAACGAAATCGTGTTCCCCGCAGGCATCATGCAGTTCCCCGTGTTCGACGTCAGAGTCCCAGCTTACCTCTCTTACGGGGCCTTTGGCGCCGTCGCCGGCCATGAACTGAGCCACGCTTTTGATTCTACGGGAAGGCATTACGATCAGAACGGCAACTACAGCGACTGGTGGTCGGAAAGCACCGTCGAGGCGTTCGAGGAGAGGGCCCAATGTTTCGTCGACCAGTATGCCAAGTACACCGTTCCCGGTCTTGACGGCAAGCCTCTTCACGTCAATGGCCGCCTTACTCTCGGTGAGAACATTGCCGATGCCGGCGGACTCTCCGCGGCCTTCCAGGCCTGGAAGCACCGTACCAAGGACGACGGGGATCAGGATCTTCCCGGCTTATCCTTCTTTTCGCATGAGCAGCTTTTCTTTGTGAACTACGCCAACTGGTGGTGTGGAAAGATTAGGACGGATGAGGCCGTCGATCGTATCTACACTGATCCTCACTCTCCGAAGTGGGCGAGGGTTTTGGGAACGATGGCCAACAGCCAAGAATTCAGAGAGAGCTTCCAATGCAAGGATAAGAAGCCAACTTGTGAGCTATGGTAAACAGTAGGTCCTGTCAGATATTGGAGAGTAGCAACCCTTAGCAGTTATCAATTGACGTGCACTATAAACCGAATTGACGTTATCCCATCCCTTATCTCGACATGCTCGACTCGTATGCTGTGCCCGCCTAACCCTCACGCAGCTTAAGGCGGCTTTACAGCGGCTGCAGCACCTATTCCTGCTATCTCTTTCGCCAATGCTGTCAAGTCTTTACTGTTGATCGGCGCCGCAATCGCCTCGAACTTGTACCCGGCAGCCGTGACGGCGGACTGAAGAAGGTCGATACGTTTTCCCTTCGGCACGATACCAAAGAACTTGGTCGAGCTTGGTGAAATGCTAACGTCGACTATATTGCCGTCGATTAAGATTGATGCCAAGGACCCGTCCGCGTGAGGCGAAAGTCTTTCGATGTCGCGCTGAAGTTGCCCTCCATCTTTGAGTTTCGCGAGCTACGTACACCTTGTTAGCATATCGTCTTCTAATTCTTCAGGTAGATGAATTCCTCAACACTCACATCCGCTTCGACTTCCTGGACCGTTCTGGTGTACGGTTTTCCCAACCGCTTTGCAATATTCCGCTCGTCTCGCCAAGTATCCTTCGCAAAAGCCCTGAGTTCGAGCATATCGCCTTGGCTCAATGCCTTCGAGCCGATGAGCAACTCCCTTGTCCCCTTCTGCCCAGCCTTGGCCTCGAAGATGCCAAGAATATGGAAAACACCCCCGTCGTGGTAACCGACCATGCCGTCCGTCAATTGAAGCGGTACCTTTTCCGAGGCGCTGCGGATGGCGTGGCCGGGGACATACTCCAGAACCTTCCCCTCAGGCACAGCGACACCCAATGCAAATCCGACCTCCCTCTTTCGTAGTTGTGGAACGATGTGTGCCTCCATCAATTCTTCAAGGAGCTGGCCTTTGATGTGGGATTCATTCGCCCCTTTCTGGATAACACGCTCCAACCCAAACTCATCGAGAGCCGCAAGCGGCGGATGCCTCTGGGACAAAATCTCCCAGGCAGCCTTAACCTCGAAAGAAACACGCGAGGAAGCAGCAGTGGCCGCCTTGGTGAGTTGAGGAAGAACTCCCTTGACCTCTTTGGCCAGTGTCGCCTCGAGCCTCCCACTTTTGAGCAGGGCCTCCTCGCTTTCTTCGAGGAGTTTGAGAGCACCTTGTCGCTCGGTCGCCTGGCCGGAGAGCCTGATTGCCCTGCCCCATTCTGCCTCAGATCGGCCGTACATCCTGGCGAGCCTGGCCTCGGTGTAGACTGCCTTGCCGCCCTTGAACAGACGCCCGGCAGCAGGGAGCAACACGGTAGCCACCAGGACTCCGCGCTCGAGGTTGCTCAACATGACGCCAGAGAGGTCTCTCCCTTCCCACGCCTCATAAAGAGAAATCGCACTCCCCAAAATAGGTACGAAGCCAAGTGCTAACTCGAGTAGTTCGCCGACTTGGTCGCGTTCGATTTCAATCTCCTGCGTGTACTTGAGCTTGGGGAATGCGATCACAGCCTCGACCAAGATCATAACATGAGGTCGTTCGAAGAAAAACGTTTCCACGATGCCGCCAGCTGACTGTCGCAAGAACTCCGGCGTTATCCTTCGGCGGTTCCACCAGTCGAGCGCCTGGTCCTTGATAACCTGGATGAGAATCCGGATCTTTGGGTTCGCCCGCCGAACGATTCTGACGCCCCTCCTCCTGTCGTTCCACCATTCTATGAAGCCTATCTCTCGTTGCGCCCAACTGTTCAGCAGGTCTTCAAAGGCTTGAAGTTTGTCGGCGTAAAGGCTCCTAGCTGCGGGACTGGAGTTCTCGTATGACACCTTCACCAGTGCCCTGTCGTAGGCTCGGTTATACCAGTTTATCAGTTGTTTGGTGACGTGGCCGATTGGTCCTTTACCTCCAAGAAGGAGAACTTTAAGGTTTGTGTTGAAATCCTCTTCGAGGATGGACGCAACCTCTCTCTGGATGGCAATGCTCTTTGTGTCCACCGACGCATCCGTCAGCATCTCTATGAGCCGATTCTTACTCGATCGCACGTAGCGGGCGAGATCTTCTTTTTTCAATTCTTCTTCGAACGCCATGTTGGACTTTTCTTGGAAACAACGGAGATTAGAGCAAGAAAGTAGGGAGGCCTTGGAGGACAATCGCCCTCTCAAGAGATATCTACGCAGCAAGCAAGTGGATGGCTGTCAGTGACCCATTGTGTTATACGTCACTGCCGAGTCCCCACTGGTCTTATGCAAAGAATGTCACCATGTTTCACTTTTGGAATGCAACTCTTGGTATTACCTGCATACGGCGTATCAGGAGCTGTTTGCTTGAAGTGAATGTTGCAACCCCATCACTATTGGCCCAACCTCAAGGCCCCCTCCATCAGCACTTCCTGCCAGGCTGCGGCTGACCAGTCAGGTGAAATACTCACCCAGCAAATGAGCTCTTGAGAGTTGTGATGCGGAAAGGTAACACAAAGAGCTTCGCCAACCACGATAGTTGGGAAGGTCTTCGGCTGACGATGCTGACTCGATTGCATCATGAAGTGCAAGGCAAACCGTTCGAGCCAGAAACACCGAAGATGTCACTAGATGTCACCAGTCACCACTAAGGATAGTCCCGCGTTCTGCTGTATGGGGAGTCGGGGCCGGTCTAGGCCTGGAAAGTTATGATCCTACCCCCTGTAAGCCAGCAAGGAGAGGGAAAGAGACAAAGCCTTATGATGAATGCCTATCTCACTCGCCGCCTCTTCGCATAAATTCTCCTAGCTTCTCACGCCAGTCTTGCCTGGAAAATAGCTCCCTTTCCAAGTCTCTTCTCCAAGTCTTCACAGTCTTCTAAACTACTATCTCTATCCTGATTGGTACTATCCTATCCACATATCCACAGCCAATATGACAGAGTCATTGTTCCAACTCCTCTTGATTCGGCGTAAGTGGATTCCGGTCACTTCCGGAGAAAATTATCCAGCACTAATGCGTCATTCTTATTGCACCTAGCTCCTGTTGAACAGGATCCCGAGGCCCCGAGCATCGAGCTTGCACAGAGGTCAACCTTCCAAGCTGAGCTTGCCAAAGCTCTCACTGCAACCGATGCCCGCGCCGAAACCCTCAAAGTCGCCCAAGCATTCATTGAAGGGAGCAGTTTCATCAGGAACTTCGGCTCAGACGAGCTCGTAAAGACTCTCAAACTGCTCGGCGTCCTGCTTGATGAAGCAAGCTTTGGAAATGATTTGCCTGCTGCATCGGTTCTTCAGTTTACCCAACAGGTATTCGGGGTTCCCGCGGCGGAGGTCATTGTGAAACCCGAGTTCAAGGCCCTTTTGAAGGACCTGAAGGACGTCATTGTCGCCGTGAAATTTGACCAGGTATGTTTTTACAGCTATCTCTTTTCCAAGGCATACAGAGACTGATATTCTTCCAGGGTTCTCATTCGCTTCCGCTGGAAGAATACGTGAATCTTCTTCGCGACGCCATCCTGACCCAAGATGCGGTTGCCAAATCGGAGCAGAGCAGTGCCCTTGAAAAGAAGGTGATTACACCCGATACGGAAGTGTCCGCTCTGGAAGTGGTCGAGGCGGCTCCGGAATGGCAAACGCAAACCGTATACAAGGTCGGCGATCAAGCCACCTGGAATGGCATCACATACGTCTGCATCCAAGCCCACACTTCGGTTGTGGGCTGGGAGCCTCCCCGGACTCCCGCTCTCTGGGTTCGGGCGACAATCGAGGATCCTCCTGGTCCGACCCCACCCGGGCCCGCCAATGTCTTCAACCTGAGGAAGCGCTCGCTTTTGCTGCCAAACGACAAGTCCCTGACCTCAATCATCGCGGCTCCTCCGGATGAGGGCACCCCCGATGATGGTAACGAAAAGGAGGTGGAGAGCCTCATCAATCGCCACAGCCAAATCAAATCCGCAATCATTGAGCTCACCAGCATTGACACGGCCCATATCAAAAAGAGCGTGCAAGACAAGGGAGATGCAGTGGATGTCCCCGGCGATCTCTCCATCTTGAAATCATTGTCCGCGCAAGTCCAGTACGCTACCGACCTGCGGGCCGTGAATATTGATCAGTTCCGTGCAGCAGCGGCGAGGTCTGGTACCAACCCCATAAACCCGTCCATACTCGCCTCGGCCACGGCTACGGATAGTGCAGAACCCGGGAGGGATCCTCTAGCGCTGCTGGACACTGCTGGTACGGCTTCTGCTGTGGGATTGGTGCAACAGATTGCCAGTATCGCTCCTGCGCTTACAGGAATTACTTCTTTTGAGCCAAGCAATACGATTGATTCGGCTCCAACTCTGACGGACTCGGCACCTCTTTCTAGTGTTACGCAGCGTGTCCTGTCATCTTTCGACATTAAGCCCTCCGCAGTAGGGTTGCCCGGTAAGCCAGCCCCCCCACATGATCCGTATTATTTTCATCGGATATAACGTCCACTAACCGCCGTTTCTTATTTATCCTGCAGACCTAGTAAAAACGCTGCGCTCTGGCCTTTCTAAAGTGGAAGGCAACCTAGCAGCACTTGTGCCCTCCTTTGAGACCACAAAAGTTACCTTCATTGCCGGAAAGGCCGTGGTTTCCAAGGAACCAGTGGCAAGCGGCTATAGCAAATTTGTTACTGGCATAGATTTCGGAAATCTAGTTCCCAAGATCCCCAAAGTACCAGATACTCGCATCCCCCATACCAGAGGCAAGATTAGCAGCGTTGGTGTGGGGGACCTCATCATAGTTAAGCAGCAGCTCGTCGGTTATGAGGGTGCTGACATTGCACACATTGAGAATGTCCTCAAGGGGGAATCCAAGAAGCGGGAGCACACCTCAACCACACGGAGCGAGACTGTCGTGACAACTGAAGAGGAAACAACCACCGAAGACTCGCGGGATCTGTCGTCTACTTCGCGGTTTGAAATGTCGCAAGAGACCTCCTCTACCATCAAAGAGCAATTCGACGTCAAGGGCAGCGTTCAAGTCACTGCCAAATACGGGCCTGCTGTCGAATTCACGGCCAAAGCAGAGGGTGGATATTCAAGGTCAAAGGAGACTGCCACGAAGTCAGCGTCCAAGGCAAGAAGTTCAAAGTTCCAGAGTTCCAAGCTTGGTCTATTATCTGTTGGCTAACTCCTACCAGTTCTCCCAAGACGTGACCGAGAAGGCATCGAAGAAAGTTACCGAGCGGGTTCTGAAGAAGCAGACTGTCACCAACTCGGTAGGGATAACAAATTCGCAATTTTCCTATTCAGTTTTCTTTTTCTCGCATCTTTTATGCTTTCTTTTAGGCGTATGTAAAATGGGATGCTAACACCCGCTATAGTCCGAGGTTGTTGAGATCAACAGCCATGGAATTGAGAACAGCACCGGGTCGGCCAATGTCAGCGGCGTGTATCAGTGGGTCAATAAAATGTGAGTCAACGCCAGTCTTGGAAAATGAGACGCACCTCAAGTTGTATTGCCTGCTGACAGGAGTGGTTGACTAGTTACGAGGCTCAAATGTTCAACTACGGTCTCCGTGCTCTCTTGTAGGTTCCTAAGACTTCATCAGATACTCTTTTCTTCTTTTCTACCACCCTTCTAACGCAACTTCCAGCGATTTCATGATTCCGGAACCAGGCGCCTTTACTATTGATACCATGGTCAACGCCGCGGATTCAGCCGCCGCCTTAACGAAGCCTACCCCGTTTCTGCTTCGCCCGAGCCAAATCCTTGAATCGACCTACGAATACTGGGTGAGGAACTACCAGGCAACGGACGTCAAACCCCCACCGCCGGACTACGTGACGGTGTCGGACTCGTTCAGCGCAAGCGACCTGGGGGAGAAAAATAGCGCAAACCACACCGGAACCATCGCTCTAGACAAGGGCTACGAAGCCGTCCACGCCAGGATTGGCGAGTCCGGGAGCTTCTGGACCAGCGACCATGCCGTCACCGTCATTGTCGGCAATGCCACGTCGAGAACTACCACCGCCGGTGTGAGGACGGTTACGCTGGCACGCCAGAGAGGTTCCATTCCGTGGGCTGTCCACACTTTCCGGATGTCTTCCACGACGGTTACAATCGAGATTACTGCTTCGATCACGGAGGACGCTTTCAAAGAATGGCAGGCGGATACGCACGCGAAGCTTACGCAGGCTTATCGGGCTCGGCTTCAAGAGTATGAGGAGAAGCTTGCGACCCTGGAGCTTCAAGCAGGCATCACAATTCAGGGAAGGTAAGTTAAAATGCCACCTCCAGGACTACGGGGGTATTAGCTCACTCGCGGTTTCGCTCAATGCTAACACTTGTCAAATTCGTCCAGGAATCCCGCCAGCAACGCAATCACAGTGAAGCAGGAGTTGAAGAAGAATTGCATCTCCATCATCACCGGACAGCACTACGATGCCTTTGATTCCATCTCTAATTCGCAATTCGGACCGTTCATCAACCTTGACGAGGCCGAAGCTGAAGGAGAATACGTGAGATTCTTTGAGCAAGCCTTTGAATGGGAGAATTTGAGTAAGCCGTTTTCCCCTACTATTCATCCTGTCTTTCAAGAAACTGACAATCTATCCTTCAGTGTACGTGTTGTATCCTTACTTCTGGGGCCGAAAGGGGAAGTGGGCGGAGAAGCTGGCGATTGAGGACAGCGACCCCGAGTTCGAGGAATTCCTTAAAGCTGGATTCTGCAGGGTTCAGGTTCCTGCTCGACCAGGCTTTGAGGCTGCTATTGATCAGTACGTCCTGCCCAATTTCACTCCTACATGTAGCATACTAACCATTCCCTTCAGCTTCATGCAATTCGGTGAGCTGTGGAACGGCGGCCCATTGCCTGCAATCTCAAGCCCGCTCTTCCTCCCGATTGCGGATGAAATCGCCGAACGTGCCCAGAAACCGGGCGATGAGATCCCACAGGGAGATCCTTGGAAGGTCAGGGTTCCGACTTCGTTGGTCAAGTTGCGCCAGGACGACAAGTTGCCCAAGTGGAAGAAGGTGGACGGGGAATGGGTGCCGGATGAGTCTTGATGGAGGGAACGGACTAAACAAACCAGTCTGCTGGCGGAGATGGGAGCTATATTCTGCTATGTGTGAGGTTTCCTAAGCCCTGAGTACACCTGATGTATTTTGTCGTAACTATGCTACAACGCGGACGTTTTTACCCTCGAGTGCTGCTGAATAGTGGCTATGTGTCTAAAGGGATTGGGCGAACTCCGATGCAAGATTGATGTCCCTTGGATCTCTAGAAACCACTAAATCCGACAGGTATATACAATTCGATGTTGTATTCGGGACGTAGGCGTTTGACTTTCCAGCAGCAGTTACTATGATGATGTTACATTACATTAGGAGTTAAAATCAATATTGCACTGTTCTTCGATCGTAGAGAATAAGATCATGTAGTTGGAGATCCGGAGTCCCGGACGGTTTCACTGGGGAACATGGGCGGTACTGCGATTCCGCAGAAGCAAAACCCCCGGCTAACATCTGACAATGGATCGAACTGAACGGATGTCCGTTGAACTCGGGCGAGTGGAATTAACCTTTACGCTCGCATCAAAGGTGATGTAACTATCGAAGAAGCCAAGGTATAAAAGCCTTCATGGTCCGCTCTTCAGTCCACATTCTGATTTTTTGATTTCTGATCAACATCCTCAGTCCATCCCTAATCGGCATTAACCCTACAAACGAAACTCTATCCCATTTCCAAGACCCACGACTCCATACGCTATCGGACTCATGGATAAAATGGCCAGCCGCGAACAGAATCCCCCGACCGGCGAGAAGCAGGCTCCCGTCGAAAAATCGTCCTCGGAGGGCACCCCTCACCACCAAACCTGCTCCCATTGCCACCAACAACCGGCGGTCTCCCCCTGTTCCGCCCATTGCCATCACCCCCCTCCCCAAGTTTGTTCGCCATGCCACCATTCCCACATGGCTGGGCCAGCCTGTGGAGTTGCACAGTGCTCTTGCCCTCACGGAAATGCACATGGGATGTGGACAGCGCCGGCAGCTAACTGCGGATGCGGACCGAGCTACCATGGGCACGGACACGGGCACGCATGCGGATGTTGTGGTCGATCTTGCTGAGAATCGAGATGGAATTCATAGGATGTCCACGTCGGGCTTTGGGCGATCAATTGGTCATTACTGAGAGGCTTCAGGCAATCTGATGACATCTTTGGATTAGGAGAGTATCTACATTGGAAATGGTACATGTAATTAGAGAGATCACATTGAAGAGATACTAAAATGAACCTTCATTCGCAACTGAGACGGTGCACCTTGTTCGAAATAGACTATACTTGGTATGTCGAGATCTATGAGTAGGTATTAAACACTGGACGTAATCTCCCACAGCTGACTATACCGGTTATTCGGCAGCACTTTCTCCCTCTGTTCTGACTGACCATAGGCAGGCCGAAGCAAACGACTTTGCCACCTGGGACTTCAAGAAGATACCTGTCTTTCAATGATACTACACCGCCCACCCCGCCCCTAGAGCTCTCCTGCACACGGTCGGGCAGGACAGGACTCTTCAATGCCAAGGTTAGCAGCTCCGAACTTGATGACCACGAGGACGTTGTAACGCCCGTCCACATCGACCATCCGATATACAGAAACGTGATCTCAAGGTAGATCCATATAACTACCAGAGACCCGAAAATCGACGCGTCGTCATCTGGGGGCCTGCCATATCCATACCCGGTAGGTTTCACCGTGAGATGGTATTCGCTTGCTCCCTGCCTTTCGTCCTCGGTCGTAGTATACGCAGGCGCGAGCGCTGCGTTATCTCCATATCCTTGCTTCGGACCCAGTATGAAGCCTCTCCACCAATTTCTTCCTTCCACCCCTTTCATTCGGCCGACTTGCGCGGCGTATGGAGCGACTCGGATAAGGCCGTTAAGAAGCATAGCCGAGATCACCGATTCCATATGGTTGGTTTGATTGCTTTCGCATAGGAGGCTCTTCCAGCCATAAAAGCTGGGGTCGAGCAATACCGGACAGATTGTCGAACTGGGAGGCAAGCTCACTAGAGTTGACGGCAAATCTTGGTCTCGCCGACCCCCTCATCTCCGGAACATGTTTACGGTTGCTTGGTCCGGCAGGGCTTCCATGTCTACCCGATCGAGCCAGCATTTGGTGTGCGTAACCGGAGCAGGGGCAACCAATTCAAGGCGATCGGTAGATCGAAATCGATACTGTTTTCTCTCGATATTCCCATTCACGCTCGTCGCCCGGCTTATAGCGACGTGGGGAGCTGCAGCCACAGATTTCTCGGGATAATAACCGCCAAACTTGTTGCGAACCCTGTTGGCGTTTGTTATCCCCGCCTCTCCTCCGCCTACCCTAAACCAGAAGAAGTTGCCCACATCCGGAAGCCCCTCTCGTGGGACATCTCTGTAGGACAGAGGCACTGCAAATATGTCGCGGAGGTCTGTCCAAAACGCCGAGGGACGTTGGCCATGGCCTGCGACCCTGCAAGCCTCTCCCAGCGTCTTCGAGCTGTCCACAACGTAAGGGAAAAGCTCGGCTCTCGATGCATTGATGCAAAGAGACGTTCCGCCAACTGGCCAGGATGCCATCGTAGGGACGATTCGAGGTCGCAACGGCCGGAGCAACTGCGAGGGCCATACCGACGCCATCCACAATGGAACCGACGAGAAGGCAACGAGTCTTCTTGGAAGCAAAATCGCCTCTGAAGAGAGACTTGAACTCTTTGGACCAAAGGAAAGCGGCATTTCCAATGTTTGGCGCCGCAGAAACAGCCGCAAATGGCACACCGTCCTCCAAGGCTAGCTCTCGGCGGATCAGGGTGAAATCATGGACGTGAGCGAAGCCACAACGAAGAGCTCGTATACTTTTGCGACGATCTGAAGCCCGATTATTTTGGAAAAATTTCGGCCGCTGTCGACGGGGAAAGTGAACCCAACGTAAGTTCCTCGGATAGTTAGGAAGGATATGCCGATGCCCGTGGCGGTTGGGATGAAGTGGAAACCGATGGCCAAGAACGCGGCCCGGCGACTTTTGAAGATGGCTACGCGGCTCTGGCCTCTTGCGATAGCGAGAAGGCTCCTGAAGCTTAGCTGTTTAATGGTGTTTTCCCAGATGTCGCTCCATTTCTCCCTGGCTTGAGACTAGTCATTCGAATGTCGATGAAGATCGACTGGATCACTGACGTTTCCGGTCCTCAGGCTACCAGAACCGGTTGATCCAGCGTCTGGGCCACGAGATGGTTCTTTCGAAGTGGTGGGGCTACGTCCTGGACTAGCTGCCGCCGTCTCGGCCTATCTTGCTCATCAAGCTCAAGTCGGGTTTCCAGATTCAAGGCCTGTAGCCACCTCTGCTGTACCGTCGTTACGAGGCCTTCCCGCCATGCCGCGACCACCAAGCCCATCCATTACCAATACATCACTGATGTTAGTGCGCTCATCCATTGAAATAGTGGTCATTGGCGTTGCTTCAGAATGGGGGAAAGGAATGCGCAAGGAGGACTGAAAAATCAGTGACTCTTGAGAAAGCCGATAATCGAACCGACATTTATAAAGCCGACAATGTTCTCAAGACAGCGAAACCCACGAACCGGATAGCAGGCTAGAATTACGAAGCTATACCCCCAGTTATCGTCTTCTTGCAAAAGTCACCAGGCTCGGAAGTAAGCCAGTTCAGGTTCGACGATGCGGCAGAGCTCTCAGCTCCTTACGCCACGGCGGTAAAGAATCACGCTTCACTGGAGGCGATACGCCACTTGAACCACCATCTTAATTAGTGAAGGAGCAGTATCAGCAGGCGGCAGCAGACCTAGGGTAGGGAGGTGCACAGTCCCGAGAAGCGGATACGGCTCTCTCAAGGACGGTTTCGACACCGTGGGCTTTCAAAGCTTGGTAGTAGTCAAGATTGTAGGCATATTCGGGATGAACAGAAAACCCCGCTTACCACAGCTCAAGACGAAATGTCTGCGGTATGAGATGAAGAGTTGACAATGCCACTTGCTGACACGTTTCACGCTGGTGCTTCGTTCAGGATCCTATGAATGATACACGATAACGGTAAAATCACTTGACCTCTACGGTTATGTGTACATCGGTGAAGGCAATCTGATATGTCCGATGAGCTGTCGATCTGCCCTTCACTGAATTTTTCCAAGGCGCACTCCTCCCCGGGATAAATCGATACAGAAAACCCCACCGCCCCGATAACCTGATAGGGACGCGATAGGGCGTTGGATGTGGAACCACTCGGCGACCGCCCAACAAGCCAAAGTCCATACAAGAAGGTGGCGGTCCCCGAATCTCCCTTAGCGCCGGGATCTGCGGTCGTGACCAGACCACCCACCGTTCACCACTGACATCATTATGTGCGTCACGGTAACTCGCACCTGGAGTGAGGTTACCGAATAAAGCTAGTGCCGGAAAAAAAGGGAACCCGTTCATCTCGGGTCCTTGCGCAACAGCCCTATTTGGCAGCTGGGCTCTCCATGTAAACGTAGGATTCCATGGAACTCTGGCATACCATTCTCCGCCACCGACCCCTTTCACGATTGGTTTCGTTCGCTGGTGGTATTAACCTTAAAACAAGAAGAAAGCCTTTTCATGAATATGGCACCAACTATTAAACTTCTACTGGAGCACAGGAACTTGGGTTGTAAAGTATATTCAGATCCTCTCGTGGTCTTTCCCCAATGCTACACCCTCATTACTTGTAACTAATCTTAGGTACTTAATTTCTTCTCGGCTGAAGATCCCCAGAAATACCAAATGTAGGGGCTCCCTGTTTGTCTCCAGCTCAGGCCCTGACCGAGACTAAGTGCCTGACTGATTACAAATTGATCGATTTTGCTAGCGTCACCGAACTTGGCAATGATTCGTTCCCATCCTCTCGGGGATGGCACCAAGAAAGCGAGGACCCATAGGGTAAAGGGGGTGGACGGAGTGTACATTGTCAATGGGAGGCCAGGGAGGCCAGGGACAGCTACCTGAATAACGGTTCTCGGTGCCAGCTGAGAATCAACACCACCAGGGTGACGAGCCAAGCCTACGAGGTTTTCCGGCACTCCCGGCCGTCCCGGCGCCTATTCGGCGACTGGCGTCTAGTCTTCCAGTAATCAGATAGCAATCTTAAGGCCGTCTTCTGTGGATCCATACCCCGACAGTTCGTCGCCAGTGCCCTGTCAATACAAAGCTATCCTCCAGCTTAGCAATCGTCGTGATTCTTCGGCGAAGTTTTTCGGCGACCGGTGATCGCCACCCCACAATCTCTTTCCGGGGAATTTCCCAAGCTTTTAACTGTTCGAGATAAAAATATAAATATGGGCTTGGATCGGATTGTAGTTGAGAGGAGGAAAGAGAGAGAGAGAAATGACATGATAAATACTCCGCATCTTATCGACTTATTATAGATGGGAATTTTCCCGAATCCGATACTCGATCTGGTGCTCACACTTCACTTACAACACCTCTGTCAACCGCCTCGATCACACGTATCAACAAGATGAGCAGTCAATCCGAACACAACGCATCAAAGGAGCATGCCTCCGATGATCTCGAGATGAACATAATCCCGAGCCGACACCTCGCCAACGATATCGTCGATAGCTTCGCCTGGAGCAACCTCGAAGTCGTCGTCAAAGACCGAGCCACCAAGAAGCCACTTTCCATCCTGTCGAGCGCCGCCGGCATCGTCAAAGCCGGAGACATGCTTGCGATTATGGGCCCGAGCGGATCCGGTAAAACCACCTTGCTTAACGCACTCGCCCATCGCGTCGCTGCTGCCGGAGCAACCACAACCGGAGACATACTCGGTAACGGGCAGCAGATGGGGCTCCAGATGACACGCGACCTCTCTACATACGTTGAGCAGGAGGATGCATTGATTGGTAGTCTCACGGTACGGGAGACGATGATCTTTGCCGCCAGGCTGGCTCTCCCCAGGTACGTCCCACCACGCCCTGCGCCTTTGGTCAGCGTTGATTCACTAACGAGAGGATGACGATAGCAACGTCAGCAAGAAAGAAACCTTCCGCCGTGTGGATGATCTCATCGCCAGCTTTGGCCTACAGTCACAGGCTCATACAATCGTCGGCACTCCGATCAAAAAAGGCCTGAGTGGAGGTCAGAAGAAGAGACTTGGTGTTGCCAGCCGGCTTGTCACCAATCCCAAAATCCTGTTCCTCGACGAGCCAACCAGCGGTCTTGACTCGGCTCTCAGTCTCGAAGTTATCACTTACATCAAGGAGATTGGCAAGAAAAATAATGTGAGTACCACCCTGCATGCCAAGCAAGGAACACAAACCGAAGCAAACTAGAAGCTAACAAGCATAATTATAATAGCTGGTCATAGTAGCTTCCATCCATCAACCTTCTTCATCGACGTTCCAGCAATTCGACCAGCTCTGCCTGCTATCAGGAGGGAAGACTTGCTACTTTGGTCCAGTGTGCGAAGCGCCAGGCTATTTCGCCCGAGCTGGCTACCCCATGCCATCCCAGACCAACGCTGCCGAGTTCTACCTAGACCTCATCAACACTGACTTGGATAAGAATGGCGAAGTTGTCCGCCGTACGGAAGACATCACCCGGCACTGGTTGGAGTCAAGCGAGCGCGACAACCTTGATGCGGCCATCGAAGATGCGAGAAACTCTACTTCAGTTGATCTATCTCAGCAGAAGATGGTAAAGCCCAGCCCATTAATTATTCCCCTCATTCTCCTCCACCGCTCTTGGATCAAGTCATACCGCGACGTCGTCGTCTACGGTATCCGCGTCGCCATGTACCTCGGCCTCGCCATCCTCATGGGAACTGTCTTCCTGAGGCTCAAGACGGATCAGAATTACATTCAGCCTTTCATTAATGCCATTTTCTTCGGCGGAGCCTTCATGTCGTTCATGGCAGTCGCCTACGTTCCCGCTTTCCTGGAAGACCTGCACACGTTTTACCAAGAACGCGCAAATGGCCTCGTCGGCCCGCTTTCCTTTTTAGTGTCTAATTTCATCATCGGCCTCCCGTTCCTCTTTCTCATTACTGTCGTCTTCTCACTCTTGGTTTATTTCCTTTCGAACTTTCGCCCAGACGGAAGTGCCTTCTTCAAGTTCGTTTTGTGGCTATTCCTTGATCTCATCGCAGCCGAGTCGCTGGTCGTTCTTGTCTCTAGCATTTTCCCAGTTTTCGTCGTGGCTCTGGCCATTACGGCTTTCGCGAATGGCCTTTGGATGTGCGTGGACGGGTTCCTCGTGCCGATGAGCATTCTCAATGCTTTCTGGAAGTACGTCTTCCACTACATCGACTATCAGGCCTACGTGTTCCAGGGTATGATGGTCAACGAGTTCGAATCCCGAGAATATACTTGCCCGAAGTCCCCCGATGGATACCAGTGCATGTACTACAGCGACCTGAACTCGGTGGGGAAGATCCGCGGCGAGGCTGTCTTGGAGAACTTTAGTATTAAGACGGGACAGGAGGGGACTTGGATTGGAATCATCATTGGGATCATTGCTGGGTACAGACTTTTGGCCTACTTGGCCCTGCTGTTGCGAAAGTAGGAGCTTGGCTGCATGTGGGATCAGGTGGATGTCATGAAACTGCCGTCCCCGATGATGGATCATAGAAATTTTACACAGGGATGGTGTATACGAGGATGTGCCGAGTTGGGAACTCTCGGGGACAGGATGGGGTACTTCCGATGGGAAGGGATTTCAGCGAAGCGGGCAATATTGATCTTTCTCTAGAGGTAATATTTGGGTATAAATCTTTTAATTTGATATTGTATATACAATGTGGACTTCCAAGTCTCTGCGCTCTAACTCTGCCAGCTACTCATGACTGACACAAGCAGTTCAGATTAGCGTGTCGTGTCAGTATCGCCAAGGAAGCATGTTATTTTATCACTTCTTTTAGCGAGCTCATGTGATGGGAGCTGCAGGTACGGGTCCAAGTCCTACACCCCGGACTGCCGTTACATTTTTCGGTGCCATGTAACCCTATCTGCCGGTTAGTGACCAATTTTCCGAACCTGATCCCGATGTTACCTTGCCATGACCAGGAGATGGGCATGGGTCAGATCATGTGGCTGGACAGCGGATTTCGGAGCGTAACGTGACTTCGCAGGTGGTTTCCGAAATCTGATCGATACAAAGTAGTAAACTAGATTCCTCAGCTCTGTAGACCGCGCCCGGCCGACGACCTGCAACGGAACCCTTGTGACGTAGGTCGCGGAATAAGTTGCTCGTCTCGGGTGAGGTATAAAATGGCATCTATTTTTCTCCTCCATTTTTGTCCGATCTTCTCGAAGTTCGGTATAACCTTGTGCCTGAATCCACCTCGATATTAAGGATCCTAATGGAGCCATCATGAAACTTACTTTCAGTTAGCCTCCCCTGCATAGCGCAATTTCTCGGTGAGGAGGTAAGGCAATTGTGATTTCCATTCCTTTCTCGATTTATTTGTCTTTCATTGATCAAATATTCCACTTTCTTGGCGGACGGTAGCAGTAATCACGCGTTCGCGCATGGCCGCCTTGGCAATTATTTCACTTATTATTCAAAAATAATACAGATGCCGAACCGGGATGAAGTTATCGACAGATAGCCCAAGTATGGCGTACATGCCTTTCAAAGGATTAAATAGTTGTGGAAATCCCTCGCCTCGCAGACTCCTCGACGGACTCAGACAGTGGACACTCGGGAACGCAGCCTGCCAAGAGACAAAAGTGCGTAAGCTCAATTCCTGCAAGGTACCGGGAGTGGTTTAATAGGGGGCTCGGAAGTGCTCAAAAGTGCTCGAAGGCTTGAACCAATTTACAGACTTCATCTATGCCGGCTATTTTAGCCGGAGTTGCTGTGCTTGGATGCAGGAGTGCTTAAACGAGCTCGGCTACTCTATCTGCCACGGGGCTAAAATGCTCGCAGTTGAAGAGGTTGCCGTCCCACGTGGAACCTTGGGAATGGGCGATGGAACGAATGGAAGAAGAAAAGAAGGAGGAAAAAGAGTGAATTCTGACCTGTCGTCTTGCGGATCGACAAGGTTGTTCCGCTGCGGGGAATTGAGGGACCATCAGATGGAACCCAGACTAGTATCGATCCATCAGCGTATGCGCTGTTGAGGAAAGCGTCTCAGTCTCATGGCGGACAGGCCAAGGTCAAACGGTTTTTTTTTTTTTTTTCTCTAGGCGTGAAGTATAATTTCAAACTGCGCTGTCTTTCATTTCGTGCGCTGCAAATTCATCCAATCGGTAAAGTAGCCGTCCAAAACTTGCCTTCCTCCTCATTCTCGCGACAGTACTGCACCCATCCATCAATCCGATCCGACTCGTGCTTGATAACTTGGCTGAAATTCACGTTGCCAACCTCGACCTTGTCCCTGTTGCAGTAGTATTCCCAATCACGTCTCGTCAAGTTCGTGCCTCCATTCTCGGTGGACTCTGGGTACTCAATCTCAAAAACGGGTATCTTCTTTCCATCGGTGCGGTTCTCGCCGGTGACGAAGGCCTGGAAGTCCTGGCAGTAGGCCTCGTGGACGCCGGGTAGTCGCCCATTTAGCCCTTGGCAATCCTCCAAAACAGCGAAATCGACGATATTCACGAGGTGGGAGGCGAGGTGGTTGGCGTTCTTCTGGCCGAACATGAGGGGGACGCCGCGAAGGGTATCGATGCTATGTGCATAGTCGGCAAGTTCAGTCACGTAGGTGATGAGGTCATGTCTGGTTAGATTCCATCCAGTCTTATCGACCCCTGGTTCGTCCCAATCCTAGATAGAAAGTCAACAGTTGCATTTAAAATTTCGTTGTCCTGCGTCGCCAGGAATAGAGCGAGGAACCAACATACGTAGCCATCGATATTGTCCGCGTCGACCCCGTCACAGCCAGCCTCGGCTGCCTTAACCAGCCGCTTCTTCATAAACTCAAGAACGTCTGGACGACGAACGTCGATCCACCATTCTGGATAATCTTCGTATGATTTGCCGATAGCGGCTTGGGGGAAATCCGTGTAATCCCTCTCGTACTGCTCAATAGCGCCGACATTGATATAGCACAACACTACATTGTCAACATCATCCGCAGGTGATTTCTGGAGATCGAGTCAGCAGGCGGTGGCAGTAACGCATAATAATCGCGCCTTTCCCAAGGAGCCCGGATGAAAACATACCAGCGCAGGGATTATTTCGGGATGATCCAAAGCATGGAAGTAGTCGATATCCCAGACTTGGGCCTCAGTAGGAATCACAGTCGTTCTGATATCGATGGGCGCGTGAATCACGATCTGCCACTTGACACCGGGTTTCCAGTTCGAGGGCAGCGCTGTGGCACGTTTCTCATAGGGCCAAACAGAGGGCCAGGCGAGGGCGGTTGCCAAAGATGATGAAAGGGAAAGAGTCGAAAGCCTCATGATTAGACCTGATGTACCTTGATGATGATGTCTTATGGCTTCCTTTCAATCTGGAGTGGGGAGTAATGTTCTTCGAGTCAGGGATAGCGGTTCTCCGAGTTTTACGGTGTCTTACGATCACAGGCTCCACGCCGCGGTCATTGTGGGCAGGGACTTGGTTGTTGTTATGCTTTCTGAACGGGCTAGAATTGAAAGCCAATGGGTCGCGGGAGGGGCCGAGGATACCCCTCCTTCACTCCTGTTGCGATGATTTGCGAGAAGGGAGATGAAATTGCGTGTCTGAGCCGAATATGAGATGTCTCCGAGTCATACGAATGATCGTTTTGCTTTCTGGTGCCCTGCCGCACACGACAGACAACGTCCTTCAGCCGTGATCCCGAACCTGAGGTAAGTCTACAGCTGCTTCCCCACAGACCCTTGAAGAATAATTGACAAAGGTAATCACATCAGACGATGCAGATCAGACGTGAGAAAAGGAACCGGGAAGACAGAAAAGCCAGGTAAAAACCAGGAACATGTCGCAACCCCGAGCCGTCCACCGTGGGCGGGAAACTGACCCATCTATTAATGACGAGATGTACAAGGACCAGTCACTAGGATCAGATTTTTTCGAGACCATAAGACGGGCATTCGAGCCCCAGCGCCCAGGCCATTGGGACGCGCGGCAGTATTGACATAACTGCGGCCCGCAATATAAACTGCTGAGAAGTCCGGCACTTCATCCTGGATGGTACGCCCGATTGGGACTGTATCTCTCTGATATTCTTCCATCCTTCGTGGAGAATGCCTTTTCCGGCACGGCACACGCTACCAAGACCCAATTGCAGGTGAGCCGGGGTGGGCGTGTATAAATTTGATATTATCCGGGCTTGATTGCCCCATTGCCTTATTTTCTTCAATGTTCCGGAAAGAAAAATTTTTTTTTTCTTCTCTTCCACAGGGGGAATGGAAGTCAATAGCTGTGACGTCCATCATTGCTTTTTTACCCGACAGGCCTGCATTTCCTCCGCCTGTCAAAACGCGGCAGCCGGAAAGGAGGGTGTGGGAGGCAGTATAATATGTAATATATCCCGAGCACACGCACCATTATCTCCAGAATGATCTAAGCTAGCAACAGAAATGGTCTGCATAGCCCTATCTGAGGAAAGGATGTAGAATTCATGGTTCGAATCTTTGTTCTAGCTCTCATCGATTCGGGACGAGCGGCAGCATCGGCACTCGGCTTTGTATTTTTTTCTATTATGGCTCCCAGTAATACTGCATGCCCTTCACTGAAGCTCGGAGGAATCAAGAAAGAGGGGGCGTGAAATATCGTGCGACGATGACAGGGTTGAATGAGCTTGCTCTGGTTATCTCGGCATCACGGCACATACCTAGGGAGTCCTTATCTCTAGAATTCGGTGAGCTTTGCTAGTAGGATCGGAAGAGTACGGATCCCACGATGAATCTAAACGTGGCCGTCCTTTCCGTAAAGACGAGGCCAGGACACACTTAGACAATAGCGGATGCAATATTTTGCCCTGAGGCCAATTTCTTTGTGGCCTGTCAGTGTCAATGCCGAGATTGCCCTCATGAATCGGAGAGGGGAAATAATCTGCTGTTGACTGTAGACATTTTGATAATGGTATCGTTAGTGACTAGGAGTGAGGACTGGTTGTGTGAGAGCCGGGTCGGGCTAATCAATAGCAAAGCAATCGAATGGCATCTTATTCGAAAGAATCGGTAGGTAGCCAAAGGTGAACCAGGAGATCTCTGGCAGGAGTCATGGTGGTACCGCCTCCGTCGACCCATTGTCTGACGTTGAAGCGTATTTGCATCTCGGAAATTTTCAATAGAGGTCGAACTTTACTGAATATCGACGCCCTGATCCCGCCCTCCCCCTGCTACGGATAAGGCGCGCCAAAGCAGTTCGTATGACCGCCTTCAATTACGGCTGTTGTGCGGCTGTTACCTGAAGATTCGTGTCCTAGTCTGTTCCGTTGACATACGGACCGCGCATCACGGCAAGAAGAGTCGCTGTTGAGCCATGATGCAAGTGCGGGTTGGTGGGGTAATTCGAGTTGATTCATTCCCAAGACAGTTCAACTCACAACGAGGCTTAGAGTCCAATGGGAGTCATACGGCGTGTCGATTGAGAGGTGAGAGCCAATGAAAACTAATGCGCGTTAGGCAAGCTTCGCCTTCACAATAGACATTGAAAGTAATGCCCACTGCCTAGACCAGCAGCTTTTCCTTTGCATGATATAAATGTAGAGATTGGTTCGAGATTTCTTTCCATGACGAACCCCCAGTCTTTCATCGTTGTTGTAAATATCGCACATTCGAGGAGAAAGGGAGAATTGAAAAAATAACACCACGCCTCTGGTTACTGAGCCACTTCCGTATCAAAGTGACAAGGTGGCAGTGCATGCTGCATATTCCTGCACACGATCTGGCGCCCCTTTCCCAGATCACCCGCATCTGAATACCAGCATTCTTAAAATTGCGCGGATCCCCCACTGGATCACGCACTATCCTCTCCTCTTCACGCACGGCAAAATGGCAGATACCACCGGCTCAAGTATCGATCCTCTAGACGATATCATCATACCCCCGGATAACGGACTCAGGCTTTATGGACGACCGTTTCGGTTGGAGAAAATCTACGACTACGAGTCAGGCGGTCACCACCCCGTCCACCTGGGCGATTTGCTCAGCCGACGCTATAAAGTTCTTCACAAACTGGGTCATGGTGGGTTTTCTAACGTCTGGCTCTGTCGTGATACCTCGAAGGTGGACCCTCGGTACGTGGCTTTGAAGATCATCGTGGCAAATGGTTCTAAACCGGACTGCCCCGAGCTGCGCATTTACAAGCTCATCGACCAGGGTATTGGCGAGGAACCATCAGCTGCGCACATCTGCCTCCCCCTAGATCGCTTCGAGATCCATGGACCGAACGGCGTCCACTACGTCTTCGTCTACCCCGTGCTGGGGCCCCGGGTATCCAAGGTTCCTAACATTATACACTTAAAAGACCCGGGTATCCCCCTGAGGCAAATTTGCTATCAAACTACTCTTGCCATGGTCCTGCTTCATAAATATGGAATTTGCCACGGAGATTTCCGACCCGCCAACATCCTTCTCCGTGTATCAGGGCTGGATGGTCTTAGCGAGGAAGAAGTCCTTGACATCCTGGGTCGCCCCCAAACCGCAAAAATTATCGATAAATCTGGCGAGGCCCATGATCTGCCCATAGCTCCCCAGTACCTCGTCTATCCCGTAGACTGGGAGGATGTGGCGTCGAGCGCAGCCGGATCAAACCTCATCACGGATATGGCTTGCGTCACCGACTTTGGCGAATGTTTCGAGATGTCGGCCCCGGCGCCTGATCTTGGCATCCCCCAGGCCTACTGTTCTCCCGAATACTGCCTGGAGCAAAATGTTGGCGCTTCTTGTGATGTGTGGGCCCTCGGCTGCACCCTGTTTGAAATACGTAGGGGCGAAAAATTGTTCGACACGTACGACGATGAGCAGGATGAGTACCTCTTCAGGGTGGCGACAATTCTTGGCAAGTTTCCCGAGCCCTGGTGGTCCGAGACGTGGAAGACCCGCAAGGAAAAATTTCAAGACGAATTGGATGAGAATGGCCTCGTTCTAACCATTCCCGATGGCGGTGTCACTATCTGGAAAAACTGGCCAAGATCTCTCCAAGCCGCGGTAGCTGAAGGGCTGTTCTACACTCAGAAAGATGGTCCCCACGGCACCCACAGAGAAATACCGCAAAGGGAAATTGAGCTGTTTGCAGATCTCTTGTCGAGATTGCTGCGTTATACTCCCTCGGAGCGTTTATCACCTAGTGAGGCGTTGGAACATGATTGGTTCAAGCTAGAGAAATGCTAGGCCTTTGAGGCTTATATAGTTTGTATTCCATATATCTGAGCACCTGGCTACCAATATTCGTGCAATATCAAGACCGTGATGTTTAGGAAAATGGCCTCAGGTGCCATCAAGAGCAAACACGTGAGACCGATTTCAAGGAGAAGGCACGTATTTGCAAAATGATATCAACCAGAATTAACTCGCTATGATCTTCCGTACGCCATCAATCCCAAAACGTGAGCTCTTTTAACCCTCCCTCCCTCGCAGCGTACCATTACCCTCTGAAAACATCAATGTAATTCCACTACCATTAGGACAGTCTCGATACAGATGTAGAAGTTTAAAGACATTATGTATTATTTGATTGGGACATGTAGCTGACATACACTACTGGTAAATCGCCAAACTTTTAGCTCACTCTATAGAAAGCGTTGGGTCCAAACCTTTCCAATGACAAGAATTAATAATCATGACTAGTATGAACGCCTCCGTTTTGCTTCTGGAGGTTCCTGAATGGAAATTTCTATTTGGCTGGCCGAAACATCGTCTGCAGCGTTGCCTTGTAATATTTTCGGTGCCGTTGGCTTGGTAATAGAGCTGGCGAGCGGAGTGTTCTGTGCCATCTCTGGGGCTAGAGCTGATTCCGTCACTAATGGCCTGTCCGGTTCTCGCGCCGTGGTGAAGAAGAGATTGCTCCAGACACGACCTACTCTCTCCGAAACTAAGCCGTAAGTAAGAGACAGACATGAGACTGTAGTAAGGCCACATAAAAGCGAAGTCGGAATGCGCAGGATAGCGATAGCTGAAAGAGAGTCTATGGACGTCGGAGTACCGTCCAGATCGTCGATATAAGGGGCATCCTTCCAGAATCGACTCCTCCAAGCCACAGTAGAGTAGGCAGTCACGTATATCTGCCGAAGTAGAGACAGTCCGTGAATTACAATAAGTTAGGTGTAGACCTTTGCAAGTTGTTAGTATTGGTTATCGTATTAAGGGGCGAAACAGTGCAGCGGCGATAAAAGGAGGAAGAGGAAGAGGGTAACGTACGGGATTAGCGGACACCCCCCGTGTCTTGATACAGTAGAAGAGGAGTATGACAACTTCCAGGGAGAGAATGATGGAAATAGTCAGATCGATAAGGAGGCAAGTCGTCAAGAGAGTTCCACGCCGGGTACCAACGCCAATCTCAAGGAGAATGAAGCGAGCAGCCGTGCAAGCGAAGACAATTCCAACTACTGCTAATGGGGCCTTTCGAGACAGCTCCTTGCTTGTATATGCTTTGCGACTGCGTAACAACTCGAATTGGGTCATGAGTATAGTGGCATAAACTATGAAGCTCAGCGAAAGGGTGACCGCGTCGAGATGGGGTTTGATCCTGGCGGATGGTAATGGCGGCTTCGCTCAGACACAGTATCAACCAACTAGATAAGACCTTACAGTGAGTAACTATGGTTTCCAGGCGCATTTTGGTTGGAAAAGACTTACATCGTCGCCAATGCGAATGACGCTCCTGCCCAAGAGCCGCTGGTCCGGGAATGGCCAAGAAGCGGAAGGGGCTTGAGAAAGATGACAACTGTGTTGAGCACGCACATTAAAGAAAACGCAGACGGCGTAGATCGCCGTCGTGACCTCTTCGGGCTCGAAATCGTATTTCGCCATGATGGCCACAGCAATCTTCGCCTCCTTCAAAGCTGGCAACAAAATTCCCCGAATCTAAGAGAAATGTGGCGGACGGGCCGCAATTTTAAATGCAATCTGTGCTGGGCGATTTCGTATCATCGGCGCCAAGCCAAGCCAGCCACACGACAAAATCGATAAATGGAGCAGGTAACTGTATCATCGCATGCCACAGGGGTTATGACTTGTCACGGACGACTGGCTACCATTGGTAGGGACACGATGGGAAGCGGAAAGTGCATGCATCGCTTAAGACAAACTAAACCGTATCTGAACACGAGCGCGATTGTCACGGATTAAAATTAGTGTCTAAGAATTCGTTTATGCAATTGTGAAAGAGGTTCTAGTTCTAGCACAGCTACTTCGTACTTCGTACCACAAACCAATCATCTTTTCGGAGAGCTCCGGCTCGTTGCAACGTGAGGCACGTGACTTGCTTTACTCCATGGATTCAATCTCCTAGACTGTCTCATTCTCACGAATTGTCGCCGCTCGAGTTGAAGATTTACTCTGAATTGTTGATCTGAAGTGAGGGAGCATCTGTGACGGGCCGACCTTTATGCAGGCCCAGAAGCGGTGACGTGTGGCCGAAAATGAAGCCCGCTGCCCGCAGGTGTCCAGCCAGCGGCCAATTTAAATATGGGACTGGTAGATCTAAGGTGCCCCTTGGTCCTTGGGAATAGGATCATAATCGTAAATGAGTTGTTGGCAGATTTCTTCTGGATTTCAGCTTCAGGTTGAACGCTGACTGTTGACGATGATGGGTGCTTCACCCGGCCGACAGTGGGATTCTTGGTCCGAGGGCGGTTATCATTTGCGAGACCAATGAAAGCCATCCGCCTCCTCTCATAAATACGGGTGCCGACGTTCGTTCCCACCCCGCCGCCATACATACTTTGCGCAAATCAAGTCGAGCTTTCATTGTTGTCGCAAATGTGGTTGAGCTCTTGCTTGGTGCGCAAACTTCGCATATCATGGAAATGCAAACGAAATCATGAGTGCGTAACCGAATCCCGGGCTAGCGAAGTCGTAAAGGCACTCCGCCTCTTGCTTCCAGAAAGACAGACGATGGTAAAGCACAGCAGAGATTAGATGCTGCTCTGAAGTCGTTACTCTGCCTCAGGCTGAGTCTCCAAATCATTTTTACAGGGTGATTGTGATTTTACGCCCTAGTTTGCATACTTCCTCGCACTCGATCGCATCAAAACGTTCGCGGCGGAGCTCTCCAAATCTATACTCAAAACCGTTGCCGATGAAGTGTCTCCAAGCGTTGGTTAGACAATGTGATAGGATTGATTGGGCAGCAATGGCTTAGAAGGGCAGATTTGAAGCCTGTGTAACATGAACGATTTTTTAAACCTACGGTACCAAGCCGGGTTGGCCATTATTGTCGTCGTTCTCTTTTGTGGTCCCTCAATGCGGACTCGAGTCTCTGGACTAGTCTTCCCACTTCCCCCATAAGGCCAAATAATTCTGTTTGGCGCGTAGAAAATGGATTCTACTGACGATTTCTCGCTAGACGACTGCTTCTGTGTTCCCTCGGACGCATCTAAATTCGAAATCGATGAGACCCAGTTTGACAATATCTTACGGTCGATAGCAGCCCAATCACCCCGACTCGTCCGACTGGCGATCAGGGCCTTATCATGGCTTCTATTTGCTACACGGCCGTTGACTGATACCGAATTAAGCAGCGCTGTGGCCTTAGAAATTGGGAATTCAAACTCCGTTGAAGGGGTACCGCCGGCAATTGACGATGTAATTGCGGCAACTGGCCACTTGGTGTCATTCTGCGACTGTGACTGCCCTCGTTCGACCTTCAGAGTCCAGTGCGACATTGTTCGTCTAGATGTTGGTTATAATAGGGAAAGAAGCTTGCATCGCCTCAGACAAAACCCATTTTTCAGCATCTTATCCGAGGAGTACGTGGGGGAGTCATGCGTGCTCTACCTAGCCCACCACGAATTCCAAGCTGGCGCCTGCCGCACTCCGACATCCCTGGAGGAGAGGCTGCGGTGTTTCCCACTTTACTTATACGCCGCAAAGAACTGGAGGCACCACTTGCGCAACGCATTTCCTACTCACGGAATCTCCGAGTTCCTCTCATGCCTTCCCCAGGTGGCGGCTGCTTGCCAAGCGGAGTTTACAGGGTGCAGGTACTGGAAGTGGCAGAGTTACCGCCTCGCCTTTGACTGCTAGCCACACGAAACACCAATGAGCAGTCTTCATGTTGCTGCACATGCCGGCGATGAGATGAGTGCCAGGTCTCTCATCAGCCGAGGAGTAGACCTTAACTCGAAAGACGCCTACGGCTAAACGCCAATCTCGTGGGCCGCAAGGCAGAATCAGGCCAATATAGTCTGCCTCATCTTAATTACCCTTATGTCAATGCCGATTGCAGGGACTTTGAAGGGCGAACTCCACTGTCTCTTGCCGCCGAGGAAGGCCACTCGTGTGTGGTAAAGCAGCTGCTTGATCACGGGGCCGATCCCAATCAATTAGATTTACGGGGAGCAACACCACTGTGGTATGCCGCAGCCGAGGGCCACGACGATGTGGTTAGGTTGTTGCTAGTGGCAGGACTATCTGACGTGAATGTCAAGCCAATCTCCACGTCGCTTTTGTCCGAGAACCCTACTCCCATGGCAATTGCCGTGATGAGGGCTCGCGCTGCCGTTATAGAGCTGCTCCTGGAGCAACAAGAGGTTGATTTTGGAGTGGGAGTTATCGAAGAGGCCAAACAATACTCCCTGCTAATGTTTACGATTCGAAAGCGATATGATAAGGTCACCGAGCTTTTCCTAGATAAGAGAGTCTCTAGCCCGACACTCGGGCGACTGTTCCCAGATGGGACACTATTCAGTGCTTCTATTGAGTACAGTAACCTCTACATTCTAGACTTACTACTCACAAAGTACACCCTCGATCATGCCCAGCTCTGTATCCCGGAAGGGCTGCCCCCAATTCTCGTAGGTTGTGGAAATACAGGCCCGGATAATGAGCGGATGGTACGACTCCGGTTGGCGGCCAAAGACATCGAACTGAATTGCAGGAATGATGAGGAACAAACGCCCTTGCTCGTGGCCGCGAAGGCGGGGAATGCGGATATTGTTCGACTGCTGCTGTCCAGGGCGGATGTAAAGGTCAACACCGCTGATTCCGAGGGAAGAACGGCTTTATCGCTTGCTGCAGAATATCTTCACGCCGATGTCGTGTCGATGCTGCTGGCGATCGAAGACGTAGACCCTGATAAGCCTGACCGGCACGGTCTGACGCCGTTATGGTACGCCTTGCATTTCGATAGTTTTAACCGGACACGAGTGAGTCTCGTCACCAACTTATTGATGTCGACAGCCAGAGTTGATGTTAGTGTCACGAACGATTCCGGCGAAACAATGCTACATCTCGCGGCAATGTACGGCGACGTCGAGTTCATGGAGGTGCTGCTTGCCTATGGCGATATGGATCCTGATGTGAAAGACCACGCCGGAGAAACACCGCTGTTCAGAGCCGTTACGGAAGGTCACTGGGTTGCTGCTCGACTGTTACTCAAGACTGGGAAACTCGATCTCTCCTCTACTATGATTTCTGCCGGCTCTGCCCCTATAGCAGTGGTTGCCATGGTCGAGACTGCTCGCCACGGCCCAGCAGACATGATGGAATTCCTTCTTTCACAAATGAATATGGACCCTAACTTGAGAGACTGCCACGCCAGAACTCCGCTGGCACACGCCGCTGAGTTCGGAAACCTTGATGTCGCCAAGGTCCTAGCCTCATTCCCGAGTACGGATTTGAATGCAAGAGATGTCTACGGCCGGACTCCACTATCGCACGCTGCCCTTCACAACTGCGGTGCGCTTGTGGGATTTTTAGCTAACCTCGACGGGGTCGATGTCGAGGCGATGGACATTGACGGACGCACTCCGCTTTCACTCGCCGCAGAAGTGGGGTCCTCTTTAGCGGTTCTCCAGATATTAAAAGTTAAAGACGCTGGCGCAAACTCGTTGGATCTTAGGCATCGCAGTCCGTTACACTGGGCGCTATCTGATCCTCCGGGGTATGTCTCGCCGAGTCCTGAAAGTCGACGCGACGTTGTCCGCCAACTCCTCCAAGTCAGCGACGTGGATCCCAATATTGAGGACGACGATGGAATGACTCCCATCGGACTAGCAATGACGCTCGGACGTGGGGACGAGCTTCTTGACCTGCTGTTATTGAGAGAGGATCTAGATCTTGGTCGTGTGAATAAGGACGGATTAACTCCTATGGCGATGGCAGAACGCTCCGGAAATACAGTGATCCTACGCCAATTACAGTCCGTCTTGGAGTCCACAAACCTCTATCAAACACCAATGGAAGAAGGCGTTGTAGATGTCGAAGAATTGCAGAATGTGACAACGCTAGGTACGTCAACCCCGATACGATCCAGTCCCGTATAGTCAGCCGCAGATTCGTCTGCCCCTTGGCTAGTTTCAGTAACTGCTTCTCATTAACGTTTTTTCTAGCTCCAGCTTTGACAGCCCAAGGTGAAGGCAGCGGGAGTGAGCATCAGGAAGTCGAGGAAAGTGAACTCTGCCCTCAATGCGCAAAGTATTGCCTGCCGGACGTCCTCAATTTCCGGCTACCCGAACACAACTCAGGACACCCGATTGGAGATTTAGGCCATGTGGATGACACGTGGGAGTTACGTCCATGCGGACTTTGCCGACTTATCGCGGCAGTTAGACCTCAATGTGGCACTACAACCTGGCTAGGCCGGGAGGAGCGTTACAAGCTATGGGCGTTGTCAAGCATGAATGTCTGGTTGTGCGAAAACAAGCGTACCTCCTTGATTCGAAACATGCCTTTGTGGATGGATACTATATTCATCGCTGTCGTCCCAGAGGCTTGCGAGGCGCCGCTAGGGCCTAACGACGACATGGGTCTAAAAGATCCGGTAGGCCCATGGAGTAGGGTCATTCGTGCAGGGTTCATCGGTCAGGTCGGGTCCACTTGTCCCTACCAATCTCGGTCAATCCACATCTCGAGGCTTCGAAGCGACAGGGTTGACTTTTCCCAGGTGCGGGGCTGGATAGAAAGTTGTGTACACCATCATTCTGGGGAATGCAAGTTAAGTGTAGCTGCCCGACGACAGATTCCTCACTTATACCTCATCAAATGCAGCACCCGGCAGATCATGCGCGCCACCTTTGTCCCTTCGTTTGTGGCTCTCAGCTACGTTTGGGGTCCATTCAATGGCGGCGCATCTGACGAGACGATACGTGATTGCCTCCCGAACGATATCGAGGTCGTGGTTGAGGATGCGTTGCATGTCACATTGGAGCTCGGATACGATTACCTCTGGGTCGATCGGCATTGCATTTTGCAAAAAGACGGGCCTATGAAACAGGAACAATTGCGCAATATGGATCTCATCTACCGGGAAGCTGAGGTAACAATCGTGGCAGCGGCAGGAGAAGACTCGTCCTTTGGTTTGCCGGGGCTTCAAGGCAAAACCAGAATCGCTTCGCCCTTGGTTAGGATTGGGAAGTGATGAGTTCCACGAACTCAGCTGGGCTGATAAGCAGAGCCGATTCACGCAGTGCACGGCCCTCATACTGGACGCTTCCGTGGTTCAAGTAAGATTCCGCCAAGGCATTGGGGGGACGCGCGGCATCATCTATAAGGATAATCGAGTTATTGAAGGACGCTTTCACCTGAAGGAAGGACGATTACACGTCTGGGGTCTTCCAACAACGGCTTGTGAATGACTATTTGGTTGGCCTCGTAATGGGGATCGATTACACTCCAACTGAACGGCTCTATATACATATCCTTGTTGTTGATGACACTCCGGCTCCGGGGTGCTGGGAGCGTGTTGGGTTGCTTATAGTTTCTGCGCCCAAGAGTTGGAAGTTCGATGACCTCGCGCGGCGGAGTATTCGACTCGGCTAGGTTGGGCGTGCAGTGGGTAGGGCATTCTCGAGTTGAAGATTAGGCTGTTCCATCCCGGTGTACTTTGTATATCGTGTGTTTTTCTTACAACTCGCCGATGGTCAAGTCAAGTCCGACTCCACACATATGCTTGAATACGCGACTAGCCACTTCTTATTCTTACCACAAATGCTGCTTGACTGACTTGCTTGTATACATTGTTGTGGATAACATTGTTGTGGATAGTTCATTTTCCTAAAACAAAGGAATTTCATAAAATCGTTAAATATCATTTTAGAAACTATTTTCTGCTTGTTGGCCGTGAACCTGTGACGTTCTGTGCCAAGTGGATATATCACCAGCCCACGGACTCCACGACATCAGCGCCAGGGACGGACCTCAAGAACAACACTGAGGAATACCGCTGCAGGAATGGAGCAGAGTCCATGTGCAGTCGACCGATTGATCGACATCCAAGAGGCTGGCTCACAGACACGCCTAAGCCAAATCTCGTGTCTAATGCAACCCTCTCACTGGGCAATCGGAGGATTCGTTGCCCGTCTGACATGCATCCTTGCTCTTGCATCGTGCCACCAACTTTAAAATTAACAGGGCAGCCCGGCTTCTCTTTTTGCAAGGGAATTGCCGAGTCCCCAGAGTTTGCCATCTTGGACACATTCCCCCACGTTCTCGATTCGGTGTGATTCTGTGTGGACTGTGGAGACACAGTCGCGTCGCAAATTTCTTTCCATTCGCGCAAATTAGCTCACGAATATGTCTGCGGAGAAGCAGAAGTCCAAGAACCCAATCAAAAAGCTATACGACAACGGCTTGAATGCCGCTACGGGCAAGTGGATTTGCGCGATCGTGATCCTGGGCTTGTCCGCCGCCACGGTCGCAAAGGTGAAAGAGGGTCCTGTCCGCCCTGCCGCCATCGTTAATCTCGCGTTTGTATGTTTTGTCCTGTCCTTTGTGTGTAGGTGATGACGAATCCCCAGTCGATAACTGACACGGCTCCTTCATCTTTCCCGATAGGCGACATTCCATTTCTTCCTCCTTGGACCGCCCGTCGACCCCATCTCGGCGACCAACCCTCGAACGCCAAAATGGTACATCATCATCCTGGGCATCTCGACCGCCATGTGGATAGTGGGACCCGTCCTCATGTTCGCCATGCTCTACGGTAACGACAAGGAAGGCGTTTCCTATCTCGAGCGTCGTCGCCTGGGTGGCTTGGTGGGCGAGATTACCTCGATTGCGAGGTCCGGCACGGAGAGCATCTGCATCGCAGCTGGGTGCTTCGGTCTTAGCGCTCTGTACGTGTCCTGGTTCGTTCCTCCAAGACTTGTGCAAAGCTAATTCATCGTGCACAGGATCTTATCCCTGTATCAATGGTACTTTGTCATCGCGGTCCACACGAAGAAATTCACGCCGGAACAGATCAAGGAGGGATATGACGAATTGGTGACGAATGCGAAGAAGAAGTGATCTTCCTCCACTAGAAGTCGGCTCGGGTGGCCTCTCTTGGGCGAGATAACAATGGCGTATATTCGTGATGGTGCCGACGGGAACTTGGAGGCGAGATGGGCCCCATTCTGCGCGCAGGAAAGGCGCTAAGCGTGGAGGGAGGCAGAAGTGGCAAGATGAATTTAGCGTTCGGATTTTTTTTAATGATACCCAACTTTTACATATACCACCTGGCTCCATGGTATGCCCCAAGCTGGGCCAAGACTGTGAATACTCGGGCGTGGATCGTAGTATTCTGGCCAAGTTGATCGCCGTCTTAATATTGTGATTGGAAGGGGTCCTATACGATGGAACATTCGGTACAAACAGTCAGGTAAAGGTGAAGGACTCGCGCCAGAGATTTTCGGCCTCCGACAAACTCGAATTCACGTTTCACCTTTCTGATACTACTCTAGATACTGAGCCGTACATCTCCCACAACCGGCCTGTGATCACTTATGTAGACACCATCCTTGACATTCTGCAGTACTTCGTACCTATCGACAGCCCAAAGACTATCAGAAGCGGGCCCCACCCATATAAAATCAATTCTGCTCCCCGTCTGGCTCGTGAAGCCCGTATATGTGTCGTATGGCCCGAACCTCGTTGAGTCGTTGGCCAGAGTGTATAGCTCTCTGAGGTACCCATCGTTTTGCACCACACTATACGCATCCCCGCCCGGAGGGGAGTTGAAATCGCCGGTCAGATAAACGGCGAGGGGTCCCCATCCTGCTTGAATCCGGTTTATCACGTCCAAGGCTACGCGAATACCCTTGGACCTCGCTTCGGAGCTCGCATTGTCAAGGTGGGTATTGCTGGCTATAAACTTTGAGCCTGTGTCAATGGCCTCAAAGACACCCACAGTGATGACTCGGCGACTGCCCGCGTTCCACCCGAATGAAGGAACGTCCGGCGTGGGTGACAGCCACTTCGTTTCTGCGTAGAGGAGCCGGAGAACCGTAGCGTCGTAGAGGATTGGAGAATACTCTCCGGTTTGCTTCCCGTCATCGCGGGCCACCCCGATATGAGCCCATTCGGGGCCGACTCCGCTTTTAACGTCGAGGAGCTGTTGATGGAGGACTTCCTGCAAGCCGATGACGGTCGGGGCGTTGTTAGGAGCACTAACAATAGTGTCCAAGAGCTGAGTGACTAGTAGGGGTCGCCGGATCGGCCAAGGGCGCTCGCCTGTGGACAGCGACGTCGCCGCGTAGCGGATGTTGAAGGAGACGAGTCGCAAGCCCAGCTCCTCGGCACAGACGACTTGCAAAAGGATCGCTGCAGCATTTAAGAGGTGACTGACTCGCATCTTGGTACCGAATCGACACAGCTGCATAAGGGCCACTGCGAGTATACTAGTTCCTCGTCTGAAAGGCGATTCAGTTATGGATGCCAATGAGTTCCTAACTTTAAGCCGAGAAGTTATTACCGGATAGATTTCATGAGGTAAATGTGAGGAGATCGGAATATTTAATATGTGCCGTCTATATTTCAATGATTCGGGAACCATGGGACCAATCATGGATAAATATCCATCCATGTGATTGGAGTGCGGAGTTGATGGTGGATGCCAAGGGCTGTTCATCATTCCAATGTAACTGCAAGAGCAACGTGCAAATCCTCTTGCTGCGGGTAAATGAAATCCACACTCCGAGACACTCCGAGACCTTGGTGGTTATGCCCGGTGGAATCAGGCAAAGGCGGAAGATTGGACTTCTCGGCCTTGGGGAGTAGCCCGGCAGCGGCGTCGGAAGACGGTCAACGGGGATGAGCTCCGGATGCTGACCGGATGATGACGTCGCGTCCGAACAGGACAAATAGAAGCCTCATACTTATGACGTCCACATCGGCTGATGCAGAAGACAGCTGAAAGGGAGGAACAATAATATAATGCTTAAACAAATATTCGAAACCTTTTCACCTTTCTCACCCCCCAGCTCATGCCCTTGCCATACAATTATTCTCATCATGGCGCCACGCATCTTCCAACTTGCCGGCTCATGCAACCACTATCCGTGGGGCAAGAAAGGAACAGATTCCTTGGCCGCGAGATTCTGCGCAAACACACCCGACACAGGATTCGAAATCGACGATGATGAAGTGTACTCTGAGATGTGGTTCGGTGATTATCCCGACTTTCCCGCCAAGTGGGTTGAGACTGGTGAGCCTCTCGCGGACATTCTGAAGACGGACCCCGACGGACTTCTCAGCAAGAATGCGGCGCAGGAGTTTGATGGGCAACTCCCGTTTCTCCCGAAGGTGAGTGGGCTACCACTGTGCTAGTGGCCTGCAGGATGATAATCCTGGATAGCCGTAGGGGTTTGCTGATGTTGTTTGCACTCCCAGATACTTTCAATTGCTCAAGCGCTCCCACTCCAAATCCATCCGCACAAAGCTCTCGCAGAGAAGCTTCACAGACGCGACCCCAAGAGATTCACCGACCCGAACCACAAACCCGAAATAGCCATTGCACTCTCCAAATTCGAAGTATTCGCTGGCTGGAAACCGCTCTCTGTTATTTCCGTACTCCTCAACATTCCCACCCTTCGCCAATTTATCCCAGAAAGTACTACGTCATGGACAAACAACACGCTGAGAGAAGTAGTGCGCGGGCTTCTAAAGGCAGACGAAAAGTTGGTGCGGGAAATCGAAGAAAATCTGACGCAGCATCCGAGGAGCGAGCTGGAGCATGTCCATCAGCAGGGTTACATACTCGACTTGCTTCCACGTCTGCAGGAGCAGTACGGGTCTGCAGATCCGGGGAGCCTGGTCGCCCTTCTCTGCATGAATTATATGGTTCTCGAGCCTGGAGATGCACTCTTTATCCCTGTTAACGGTATCCATGCCTATCTGTCCGGCGACATCGTTGAGTGCATGGCACGGTCCAACAATGTCTTAAATAGCGGGTTCTACCCGCGGGCTGATCGTGATAACATTGATCTATTTGTCGAGACGTTGGCCTTCTCCTCACTGTCAGAGAAGGATATCACCCTCCGCCCGAAACGCTCTGATGATGGTGCTAAGGGACAAACGGTTATCTATGAGCCTCCGATCAGGGAATTTTCCATGCTCAGGACAGATTTGGGGGAAAATTCGGAAGAATGTATCCGAGAACAGGAGGGGCCTAGTGTTGCCATTGTAACCCGGGGACGAGGAATGCTAACTGGTGACGGAAGAGAGTTTCCTGTAAATGAAGGGCACATATTCTTTATCGCGCCGGGAACGCGTCTGAGGTGGAGAACGACCCCAGGGCTTCAGGTGCATATGGCGACGTCCTGAGTCCGGCGTACTTTTGGAGTCAAAACTTTCTGGTAGCACAAGCAATAGGATTTGACTTGGACCTGGATAGAACTGCCAAAAATCCCGTGAATGCAGGGAGATTTGGCAAGTAGTCGCTTATGGGATCGAGGTACTCGTCCCTCATATTCAATCTAAGGGAGAAGGCCCCGTGCGGGGTCTGCATTCCATCGCTATAGTCTTTCCCTTCGTCCTTACTCCGGTTTGATCACACGAACTCGAGCCGATGAGTAACTGAAGCCTTTGCAATGGCAAAGAAGGCACTCTCTTCTCCTCTCTGATTCTCGGTTGCCGCGCGTGAGATAGCGCTATAGCTACTGATCCCAAACAACTACGATCAACACAGAGTAGACATTTACCATCATCACCCTATTGTCATTCATCACAGTCCGAAGCGGGAGCATTGGTATTGCTATAAACTATGAAAGCGGAGCATGAGGCCCACCATCCATCCACCAAAGGGTCGACGCCTCTGGTCGAAAGGCTCCAGAAGCTCGAAACCCGATTGGGCAAGATCCTGGCCATCAC
Source organism: Scedosporium boydii (assembly GCA_002221725.1). Classification (NCBI taxonomy): domain Eukaryota; kingdom Fungi; phylum Ascomycota; class Sordariomycetes; order Microascales; family Microascaceae; genus Scedosporium; species Scedosporium boydii. Next base: position 52,476 of record NJFT01000196.1, read on the forward strand.
CAGCCTACCGGGCTGTTCGATCGGGGTCATTCACAAAGGAGTCGAGGTGTGGAAAATCAACTTGGGCTACCGCGATGTCGAGAACAAGTTACCACCTGAGTCCGACACCGTATTTCACCTCAACTCGCTGACGAAAAGCATCACCGCGGCCGCTTTTGCTTGTCTGGTGCAGGATGGCAAAATTACCAGGGAGACACCCATCAGGTCCATCCTTCCAGAGTTTGCCGAGGGATCCGACGAGATGGACCAGGACATCAATGCCATAGACCTACTGTTCATGCGCTCGGGACACCAGTCTCTGGGCTGTCTTCCCTGGCAGGGGAATAACATCGTGCTTCTCGATAAGCGCGATACCATCAAATTCTGGAATTCGACACCTCGCACGGGAAGTTTTCGGAGCTTCTTCAGTTATCATAACTGGGGATACGGAGTCATTACCCTGGTGATTGAGAAGTTGTTGGGACAACCTCTGCACCAGTTCTTGCAACAGCGGATATTCGACCCGTTGGACCTAAAGCGTACGAGAAAATGCAAGACTCCATCCCGTTTGACAACAGCGCTCTCTCGTACGCCATGCTGGAAGATAGATCTCCAGTGCGCGTCCCGGAGCCCACCATTGGTGCCGGAATCTTCACCGAGGGCGGTTCGGGCGTGCTCTCGACCATCGACGACATGCTAGTCCTCTACTGTAAGTACCTCGGGGCTATCAAAGACCAGTTCCAGTTAGGCAAGATGACTACGCCCGGTAACCCTTTCGTTCGCTGCACCACCCTTGTGGCGCCTCATAACTTCCTGCCAGCAAAGTCGTCCATTCTTCGGGAGCAGTCGTACGGCTGTGGCTGGATCCGCTGTCAGCTTCCAGGGCCCCTGGGGATGATTGGCATGAATAACGACTTTGGCGAAATGCCTCGTGTACTAGAAGGGGGCCCCTCGCATCTATGTCTCTACCATATGGGCATGATGGTTGGCTCTACCTCCAACATCGCTTTGATCCCGGAAACGGACACAGTGGTAGCCCTGTTAGCTAACGCGTCGCCGCTCGGAGACGGCACGGATTGGATGTCGCAGATGATCATAGAGGAAATTTTCGACCCGCCGACCAGACACAATTTTGAGGAGTATGCTGAAAAAGTCGCATCCAAAATGTTGAATCATATACCGTCGTTGGGAAGAGAACTTGAGGAAAGACGTATGCCCGACACGAAGCCCTCTTTCCCACTTGAAGCATACACGGGGCTGTTTGTTCACGACAGGACGCCGTTCAAGATTGACATCCGGCTTGACAAAGAGAAGGACGGCCTAACCATTACATTCATGGGGTACGAAGTCGAGACTTACGAGCTGCGGCATTACCATTATGATACATTTACGTGGTAAGTTTCCACTCACCCCAGAAATCAGAACACTTCTCCATGCTAACGTTGAGGTTATCTACGTCTAGGTGGATATCCTTGAATGAATCCGCCAGGCGAGGTCGATTTTTGTGTTTCTATCAAGCCGATACGTTCCTCTTCAACTTTGAGGGAACCGGTCGCTTCACTTGGCTCTCTGGAGATATCGGGACGGAGGCATATGTATTTCTCAGATCTTAATACACTATGTCGCGGGAACCAGCGAAGTCCGCGTGGTTCCCCCATCTATGGCAACGTTCCGCATTATCGCCGTGCCAGTATTATTTGATTTAAAATTTGAATAATACTTGCCTGAGACGGTGACCTCGAGTCGTATACATTTGTATATACATTGAACTCGGACAAACTTACCCGACTCGATGTCCCTGGTGCCTGGTTGGATAGCATTAGAACTTCTTCTTGACATTCCACCCAACCACCCCGACTCTAGCAGAGATATAGCAAGCCAAGGCACCAAGGTAGGCGGACCCAGAAAAGGCAATCAACGCGTTCCATCCACGGGCACCGCCAAGTCCGAGCAAAGATCCACCAATAGGCACGCTTGTCAGCGTCCCAAAGCTCGCCATCATGGACGCCGTAGCGAAATACCGACCGTACGCCTGCGACTCGCAAAACTGGCCCAAGCAAACAGGGTACAGACCGAGGTTGCTCCCGCTCACGAACCCGAAGAAGACGCAGAACACGATCAAGACGGCTCCAGAATGCGCCGAGGGTAGCCAGAGAGCAAAGGCGCTAACGGCGCACATTGCATTGGTGAGGATGATGATGTTGAACCGGCCGAACTTGTCGGCCAAGAGGCCCGGGAGGAATCGACCCACAACGGACCCGGCGTTCAGGATGGATAGCAACTTGGAGCTGTCGGACTCGGAATGGTCGTGTGCGACGGCGTATGACACGATGTAGGTTAGCGGTACGAACAGACCCCACTCCATGAAGAAGATGGCGACCGTCGCCATGGCGAACCCTCGATCGCGAAAGATGGTAAAATCCGGCCAGACAGACTGCACCTTGGGACGGCCGTCGGGACCGAGTTTGGGGGGAAGCCGGCTGCGGATGAATAAGTTGGCCGGCACGCAGAGACCGAGGAAGATGAAGCCGAGGATCCGGCAGGCCCAGGGGAAGCCCACGCCGTTTTCACCGAGAAGGAATTGCAACAGGAGGGGGAAGACGATCCCACCGATGCCGCCGGCTGTTGTTGCGATGCCGGTGGCCAGGCCCCGCCGTTCGTTGAAGAAGTGCGCGATGGCACCGTAGGCGGGGGCATTGAGAAGAGCACCGCCAATGCCACCCAAGACGGAATAGGTCAGCATGATCTGGTAGTATGCTATACCTCGGTAAGGTCATTTAGAAAGTGAATCCAAGAAAATTTTTGTAGTCTTTTTACAGCTCGGAATGTCGCTTACACTTTGAAAGACTTAGCAACATCAAACTCGTAACAGTTACCAAACTTCCAGCGGCAACTAAGGCTCGGGGTCCGTAGGTATCAAAGACAGGCCCGACCTGAACCCCGATGAAGAAGACGAGGAAGAGGTACAAGCTAAAAATCCATCCAATGTTCGCATGGCTATAGTTGCTGAGCTGGTTGCGCTGGAAGTACGACTCGAATACGCCGGCCGAGTTAACGAGCCCGAAGATGGCGCCCATGGCGCAGAAGGAGCCAAAGACGACGAGCCATGCCTGCAAGCCGCCTTCTGGGTAGGTTTCCGGTTCTTCTTCGTACGTCGCCGCTGCGTTGGGGGAGGAGGGGGTGTCGGCGGAAGCCGACGGTTGCTTAACCTCTACGACTTCATTTTCGTTCTTGGGATCGCATGGAACCTTTGCTTCGGGTTTGTCGGATGAGAGGCGGTTTTTTAGGCAGCTGTCCTCTGCGTGACTAGAGACGATGGTCATGTATATATAAACGCAATTATCTTGTTCCTTCTCGTACGAGTAGGGTCGGTTGTTGCTTCACTCGTGTCTTACGGCACAGATTTGCGGCAAAACTAGAACAAATCGGAAAAGGTTGGGATGGCGGGATTTCGGAGGCATATGACTGATATTTATACCTTTGTATCCAACTCCTAAATCTTCATCCCTTGGCATTCGGCATATTAGCCAATAAATTTGCCATTCCGTGGGCCATTTGGCCAAGTTGGGAATAGGTTCACTCTCGTATGGTTGCATTCCTGGTGCCCCCACATCATCGATTCCGCCAAGAACAAGGGTTCGGGTTCGGGTTCGGCGTCTTGTAACCGTCCTTCGTTAATAATGCAGACTCGTATTCCACGTGTGCTCCTCGATCTCCCATTCGCAATGCCAGAAATTGACTTGTGCATTACTCACTTGTTCTCGCCTTATGCTAGCTACACATTTCATTCTAACTGACCTAGTATCAATCTCACGTCACTCATCGTGTTAGCACTCCCTCATTGACATGAAGGTGTTCTTCCCTGTCATTCTGGTCCGATATCTTTCTCTCTCACCGGAGGTATCCTCATCTCCCTCCTCACCAGCTCGACCTCCAACACATCCTTCGTTAGTGAAACCCTCCCATCTAAACCATCATCATCGACGTCGAAATACAGCGCCCACTGTCCCGGAGACTCTTCGACGGCACAGAATCCTTCCCACTCGTCAAACGTAACCCGATGATCAACAGGAGTGCAGCTCCAGGGTCCTAACCTATGACCGTCTGACTCAGACTTGGTCCCGTACTTGACTTCATGCGTGTCTTTGTCCACGTATATCCAGTTGAGTATTGGAGGATTGTCCATGATTGTCGAGACGTAGCCGTCACCTTTGCGACCCCATTTGTGAACGGGGTGAGGAAAATAGTAGCCCGCAAAGGGATGCCCTTCTGGCTTGTCATGATCATCGTCTCCATGTCGGGTAGCTATCCATAGCTATGAGATTCAAGGGATTAGACATGAAAGAGAAGAGGTCATAGCCAAAAGGACTTCATATCACTTACTTTGTGGTCTCTTAGGACGACTAGATGACCGTCTACCTCGCTGGCTTGGGGCGACTGGTCGTTGCACGATATAACCAAATTAGTCTTTCGCTCGCGGTGCATCTGCTTCATTTGGTTGCGCTGGGTCATCTGAATAGCTTCGTTTGTCCCAACGATTGCCGGACAGGCAGCAATAGCAGTCAGAATTCCTAAGACCATTCTGGCTCTTGTTCAATGGAAATGAAAGAGCGGTAGGGCTAAGAACTTTGGTGTCGAGGATTGGTTCCCATTTTCGTTTGCCATTGGGTTTGTTTGATCCAGTGCCTAAAAATACTTCAGGAGGCCGAAGCACGGAAAGGAATGACTATGACATCGAAGTCGAGATTGATTTTGTTGCATGGCCAGGGCGCCAGGGTCATAAGTATTGGAGCACAATAACGGTAATGTTGCATCAGTGGCTGATGCTAAAAGTCCACCCACCCATCGCCACGGAACTGGTAGGCTAATAGTTGAATGATTTCCTAACGTCTCTCCCATCTGTAGATCGGGATTCTAATTTGTAAAGGCACCGAGCAGTTATGGTGATAGTAATGGAGGGCAGCATAGTTCTGTTACTCCAGCGTTCATTACGCAATAGTGAATGGGAGATCTTCCCCGATCGGGTGGCTAGGCCTTGGTGAGCCCGGTCGAGGATAGCAATGGGTACCTTGACCGATTTTACACTGGAGATGAATTAAGACCATCATCGAACGAACCGCTCCTAATTGTCCAGACACATTGGCTTGCGTGCCTCGGTGAGTATATGCTGCTTTGGGAAAACATTGATAGTCCGTTTTATGATGCCTACTACAAGAATCTATTGTCAGTCTACTGTTTACTCCGTTCTTGCAAGAAGAGAAGAGCTATTAATTAGGGGCCGAAGCGTTTCTCCTGATGATATGATGGGAGATTTACTAGTTGGAGAGACGAAACGAAGAATCTTCAGCTGCATGACATTCGTGGTATCTCCTTGTTAATGAGTAAAAAAAAAAAAAATAAATAAATAAATAAATAAAATGCGCCCTAAACCTCCACTCTGGTGCCACGGCCAGATTCGAGCCCACGCTTACCGTTCTACCGCGACCGTTTAAAGCTTGCTCCTGCGTCGTCCCACGCGTCATCCTCTCTTTCCATCTCCAAGTTCTCTCCCCAGTCCCCGCCGGGCATTTGCGCCGCATCGTCACCAGGGAACTGTTCCTCGTCTCCACCGTCTCTCTCCTCCGCAGCGCCACATAAGGCGCCTACACGCAAAAGATTCCAAGACAGCTCGAGCAGATCAAAATCCGGAAGGTCCTCGCCCTCGGAGGTGATCGTAAAAGTTTGCCCCGTCATCAGTGGGAGTCCACTTGGGCGGAAAAATCGTCTTGAGCCCCAACTTGGCCTGTCCAAGAGACCTTCTTGCTCCAAGATTCCATTGATGCTGCCTCTCGGCAGACTATCTGACGGCTTAAAGGTCGTTTCCTTCATCCAATGTATTTGAAGAACAATCGAGTTATTGGTCTGGCGAAGGGGTTTAATGGCCATTTTTGCATCGTCGAACCATTTATGAAGCGTCGGTGTGAGGGAAAGGAGATTGTGAGCGGATTCGGCGATGTTTCGGCTTTCGTACGCTTGAGACCATCGAATCGCGTCGTTGGAGCCCCAAAACATGGTCAGTAGCCTCTGTATATTCTCGAATTTCCGTTTTTCTAAGGTGGCGTGGGGGAAAATGTGTGCCGCCTCGGGGTCAGGTGCGCCGGAGAAGATACACCGATTATCGTCCCTGTCTTTGCACTATTAATAGCTTCCATATCAGCGAACGGCACACTATTCAGCCATTTGGGAGGCATACCTCTTTTACAGCGGCAGCACTGCGACCTCCAGCACCAGCGGGCCCGTGTAGAGCTCCGCCTAGGGTCTGCCCGCCGCGTACCACAACTAAAGAAGGGAAAGTGAGTTAATACTGAACATATCTATATCCAAATAGTATGGGTAGTTATGACATACAGTCTTTAATTGCATCCGGGGAGAATTTCAATAGGTCTTGTACCCATGCCTGCATGAGGGCTTGAGGATCCGGACCGGTTTTCAAACTGTCCCACCTCGTTCGTAGGTATTGAATGGGAGCAACCATTAGAATTGCGAATGCGGCACAGTTGAGGGGAGACAGGTGATGATCCGCTTTCTGAAAAGCTTGAACTTCCTCAAACAGATCTCGTCTCATGTCCAAGTCGGTGATGTAGTCCAGAGTCTGCTCCTCTTCGACTTGGTCCTGGGAGAGAGAGCGAAGGGCATCCTCGATCAGACGCGGGTTTCGGCGGTGGGCTTGCTTAACCTCCTTTGAGAAGGGAATCTGTTGGCTCAAAGAGGCCATCTTCATTCTGGAAACTAGGAGGAATGGCTGCGTAGGCGATGGGATAAAGACACGGACAATCGCGAAATGGACATAGGGATAGTGATGTCGCAGATGCTCACGATTCTAGATTTCTAGCAGCCGATGGTGATTCTAAAATCGACTGCTGTTAGGATATCGTAGAATGCCTCGACAGAAGATAGAAGAGATGAGGAATTCGCACAAAAGCCTTGTTTGTTTTTTTGACATCTTCATCATCACATGATCTCAGGGTTCACATTAAATCACTAAGACAGAACGGCAGGTACGACTTGATGACGCGAACTCGAAAGTCGAAACACGCCTTTACACGCGTATCTAAGGGCTCTCGTGTCTACCACCCCGCGTTCACTCGGGATTGCAGGTGGTCTTCTTAGGTAAAGGGGTGAACAGAGAAGCTGCAACTGCGTAGGACAGCAGAGTACTCTTTCAGTCTAGTGTTAACAACATGTCCTGCTACCAGCAGATACCGGCTTGGTTCCTAGAAGAAGAGAAGCAGAGCTAATTGGGGTGAAAACTTGGCTTCTTCGATCATCATGGAGATCCCTGGCCTCTCACAGAGGACAACACATCGTGTAATCTCCAATAGACCTCGACCAAGGAATAAAGTACGGGAGCTCCCGAATGTAACACCCAAGCTACAAAAGGGCCATGCAATTTGAGTTCATACCGGCCCCTTAAACCCGGGGAATCATCTCCGATCTATTAGAACCGCTGACGTCACATTCTGGTAAGGTAGCACCAATGCCTTCCATGAGGATCCCTTAAGGGGAAGTTAATGGAAACCTAGGTGCTTTACTCGCCGCCGCCTTTTCATACTGACGTTATGAGTATATCACATAGCCGCAGCTCCGTCATAGAAATGATCTTCAGGGACGCCTAACGAAAGCCTTACGACTCCTCTCCGGGCGTTCCGCCATTGTCCAGTTAGCTGTTCAGTTTTGTGCACCGCCTGGATTACATGACATCATGCACACTATCACTTTGCAGTTCCGTAACAAGATGAAACTCTATCTACACGAAAAGTGTATCCTCGTACGTGGATATTTCGTCGTCCGATCAAAATTCGATGCGAACCTTGTGGAGAGACCCTCGCCGATCTTGATGTTAGCTGCAGGATGGGAAGCCATAGGTGGCTAGATTTTGTCCGTCCACCACTACTACTTGGCATCATTGACGCGTTGTGGAAGGGTCATACTCGCAATCGGCATTATTCACATCCGCCCGCCCAGGGAAGAGGGTAATGGAGGGTGTTGTATGGGTTGGAAAGGTTATATTTACTCGATCGATCGAACCCCTGCTTCCATGCAATCCTTTTTCCATTTAGCATTTGCAACAAAATCATAAAGTCTAATTCCGCAATTTCGATACTCGCAATGTCCAGCGACGAAAAGCGACCAGAGAACCTGCAAGTCTCGGAAGCCTCCGATGACGAGACTTCGTCTCGGGAGGCCCAGCCCCAGGCCCTTACGAAGGGCAAGAAGGAAAACGATCCTCCTATGCACTACAGCGACCCCGCCGCTGGTAAGCCCGGCCGAGAGCGTGTTCGCAAGACCCGTATCAAGGACCGCGAGAAGTCTGAGGCCGAAGAAAGCAGCCTGAAGATAAAGATTGAGCTAGACTTGGAGGCTGAGATCAACCTCTATGCTCGTGTGAAGGGTGATGTCACAATTGGCTTGCTGTGAGTTTTTAGCCCTCCCTTCCCCCAGTCCCTTGTTTTCTCGAAAAATCTATGGTGACACTAGATACACCACAGCAGTTAAGCTGCCCGTTTGCTTGGAGGTCTTCGTCTATGGACGTACTATTTGATGGATTTCCTCAAGTTGGCCTTCGTGCCATAGATAATGAGATTGAAATTAGGGTATGGAACGTCAAGGATGAATACGGTGATGATGGTTTTTTTGTTCTGATATTCATGGTCTGTCTTTTCTGAACCGTTTTTGTGTTAGGTCTCTGCCCCCTCCTCGGTAGCACAAGTTTTGCCGTCTCGGTCACGATTTCTTGTCTTAGGTCGGAGTAATAGAGCTCCCACGTCTGCAGAGATACTAAGCTTGCCAATCCGATTTCTCGCCTACATGGACGTATTTGACCTGATGGTTGCCATCGTTGTGTGCAGGTTTAAAGAAGTGAACCCGGATGCCACGCTCCGGGCGAACATGGGGGATGTCAATATGCTAATGTTTCCCATAATATTCGCCATTCCAATCATTCTGGCAGTCTATGTAGCATCAATGCGGCTTAATGCTTTGCTCCCTGGATGTCTAACATGAATACGATCATTGGCGCTGTGTAGGTCCGCTTTAAACAACACGTTAGTCGTGTTGGTACCTCATAACAACCGGAAGAGCGCAGAACTCAACTATTTACATTCCTTCTCAGGGCCGGTCTTCATGCTTACCTCGCCTGGTCACCGTAGTGCTTAGAGGGAACCGTCCACAGCCACATTGCTACATGTTACATCACATCATTGCTTTATATCAGATCATAAATACGGAATGCCGCGTTGGAAAATAGGAAAAATAGGACACAAATTTGAGTTTTCCAAATTACTTCATTCCACATTCCACATACCCCTGAGAGGGAACTCCTTGTAGTTCATTGATAAACAATTTGTGGTTGAAACATCTACTTCTCTGGGGACCCTAAGTCATCATGATACCTACTTTGAATAGGCGCCTCTCAATGGTGTCGAGCTCCATCGGCCTGCCCAGACATACCTTCCACCAGAAAATAGAAGCACTCTCACAGGCAGGATTTTACGGGATAGAGCTCGCTTTCCCAGACCTGCTAGCCTTCGCCCAATCTCACGCGAACCGTGAAATCGCCAGTAATGAGTACGACGCGCTCTGCGAAGCTGGCCGGCAGTTGGGTGATCTGGTTAGACACCATAACTTGAAGATAATGGCTCTGCAATCATTCACAAATTTTGAAGGATGGCCCGAGGGAAGTAAGGAAAGGGATGACGCGTTTGCTCGCGCTCGGGGTTGGATCCGCATCATGGAGGCCGTGAACACGGATATGCTTCTGGTTTGCTCATCTGATTCAGAAGGCATTGCGTCGCCAACCGCAGAGCTTGCTTCGGACTTGGCGCAGCTCGCAGATATGCTGCACGAAAAGGGGTTCAAACTAGCATATGAGAATTTGTGCTGGGCGACCCGCACGCCGACCTGGAAGGAAGCGTGGAACCTCATCCAAGACCAGCCTAATATTGGTCTTTGTCTCAACACATTCCAGATAGCGGGGGGAGAGTGGGGTGATCCAGGGACTGAATCTGGTCAAATTGAGATACGCGGAATATCCCCGCACACAATCGATACGAGATACAATAACAGCTTACAAGAGCTCTCCCGCAACGTTCCCGGAGATAAGATCTATTTTCTGCAGATCAGCGATGCGTATCGGATCTCACCGCCGATGAAGGATGATGTCGATGAGTCGGGGCTACCACCACGCGCCGGATGGAGCCGCTCTTACCGGCCGTTGCCCCACGATGGAGGGTACCTGCCGATTGCACGTGTAGTGGAGGCTGTCCTAGAAACGGGTTTCAGGGGCTGGATCAGCATTGAGGCCTTCGATGGGCGGTTCGAAAACAAGTACGGAGATAACCTAGATAAATTCGCAAAGAGGGCTAGAGACACCTATGAGAAGCTACTACGAGAGGCGAAGGAGAGGAGAACATTGAGGGCCTGAATAAAAGATCGAGGCTGTTTCTACAGTTCTTTTGTCGTCATTTCTAGTTCCAGAGAACCGGATCTAGTCTCTTATTATCCTCTTGACGAGAAAATGGAGCGGTATTTACATCGGCCCGGCGAATTTCGGGTTTGGGGGTGGAGAAAGAAGAAGAGAGTTATTACCTTCGGGATTGAGAGTGTGGTAAAGGAGAGTCCGTTTAGACGCGGCAAAATCCCCAAGCTTCTGCCAGAGAGGATAAAGGACGTAGGAATTCGGGGTTGGAGGCCAGGGACAAAGTATGAAATCGTAGGAAGTAGAGAGCGTTGGAGAGAGCGTTGGTCAGAGGGTTGGACGGAGGGTGTCATCGAGGAAGTGTCATGCAAACCTGCGGGTGTCGAGCAAATATTCTACCAACTTACCAAACCAAAATTCTAATATTTCAAGACCATACCGTAGGCCATAACACTTGTTACAACGGGATCAATAGGTGAAAACGCATCAATTCAGCTAAACTCCAGCACCTCGAACCTCTACCGCCCCGCCAAGTCAACCACCATGGCCGCCACTTCCCAGATCAGCCTGATTCAACCCCCGATCTCCCAAGACGCAGGCCCGAGCCGACGAAGTTTCCAGAAGAGTCAAGTTCGACCACCCGCTTCGTCCGGCGGAAGTACTCCAGGAAACGACAGAAGATATCCTTCTTCGGATCTTTGTATTCTCGGCCTGGGAGTGTCCGGAGGTCTCCGACCACAAACAAGGCACCGATTTGCCGAGTAGCCCCGACGCAGATCCGGTGTTGGTCAGCCACGAAACACGGACCCGTCTCGGCCGTCACGCACAACACGAAGATGACCACCATGGCCTCTCTACGCTTAGGAATGTTGAAAATGGAGTGGGGATTTGAGCACTATTAATCGGTTGAGATCCCTGTCCATGCATGGTTAGTATAGGATAGCTTAGAGGGTAAGACCTCCCAGCTGCTGTAGAGCCGATGGTTTGGGGCCCCCACCTAGTCAGCTGGCTATGTTGTGCTAATAATCAGTTGCCTGAAAATAGGATGTCTGATATGCCTGCTGCGTTTGCAGGCATTATTGATAAGACTAGGAACAAAAGGGCAAGTCTGCCGAAGACTCCTAATGTAGATCCACACCTTGGGAGAGAAGAACGCGATGGAGATGAGGCTCGTTAGCTCTCTCGTGTGGGGGGCTTCGTCCAGGAAGGCGGTGTCAGGGTGGTACATCTTTGGGAAGTTTCCATAGGCCGCCACGAGGTGGTTGCGACAAAGTCAGCCGTCCTGAGCACGTCGGAGTAGAGTTTGTAGACACAACGCCAGAGAGAGAGCCTCTCTCGGCGACTGAACGCCTTCCTCCAACAGCTTTTCGAGCCACCGCAAGCTCAGACTACTTTTCGTCCTTGTATGACAAGATGCCAAGAGTGATGGCTGAATGAAGGAACATGGTCCAAGTCCCATAGACATGTGCGCCTCACCTGCTCAAGCTGGGACACTGGTGTCAAACTTCTTTTATTAGAACCTCTTCTAGTGGATTGGCGGTGGACGGTTTGAGTTTCCGACTTGTCCAGCTCCCAACCAACTTGGGTTCGTCAATTTTAATTCCGAAGCAGCCCGTGCGCGGTTCGCGAAATATTTCATGTCGCTGCTGAGCTTAGGAACGTTGTCGGTCCCCAAGGGAATGATGTTGGATCACCCCGGGTATCCTTGATACCGAGTCCCGACAATTCGTGAGGCCAAGCGTTTCACACTGGCGTTTAGACGAGTGTCTCGTCCCCTCCAAGGTGAGTTGGGCAGCATGCACGCTTCGCCATCTCGGCGTCTTCGGGGCCAATGGGAAGAGCAACTTTCTTAGCCTCGCAGCTTAAGCCAGGGATTCACGAAATCCCGCAAATTCTCAGAAGTAGCAAATTTCCCGCTGCCTTGGTTGAGGTCCACGAGGGTGCGTGATAGCATGCCCCCTTGATCATTTTGGCGTCAAATTCGGGGCCAGTGGGCAGGGAAGGGGGGACTCGTTGGCCTCCGAGCTTAAGCGAGGCATTGATGAAATCCTGGAAATTCGATACGCTTGATCAGTGCGTGGAGTCCGCATCGGTTACCGATTTCGAGCGTTGGGACCGGCCTGGTGCCCTTTGAGGGAAGACTTATTATCATGGAGTAAATTCTCAGTGTCGAATTTCTCGCAACCTCTGATTTGGTTCAGGCAGTGGAAGAAGTTGAATTCCAGCGCTGGGAGCAACTGGGGTCGTCATTGTTTCTATTCTCGTCGGTTTCCGTATTGGCGAGCCCAAAGGGCTGAGATGGATGGGGAGCTGAGTGGAACTTGGAGAACTGAGCAGGCCGCCTTAGAGGATGTGTCATATAAGAAGGCTGGTGCTGGGGATTTTCTCGGAGCGGTACAAGTGATGATTATGGTGGTTATGACTGGGCATGGCTGGTTAGCTTTAATGACTTGCTAGAAATGGGGAGATGGAGCCAACGTCGTTTGCGAGGGGCGCCGGCTCGGTCAGGAATAGAACAGCTTTGGATGGTAGAACCTACCCAGAGAAGTGGTGATTGATGTAGAGATGATTTTTGCAGTGCTCCCACCCAACCCAGCTCACTCCGTAGCTTTATTGTCGTGACAGGCTTAGGATCCTGGTTCCGCTTCTCGAACGGACGGTGACTGCCTGCAGCCTTCGTCACGGAATCCGACCGACAATCGTGGACATGCAACGGGGCTGTGGGATCTTGCTCGTTGGCGGGCATTTGTGGAAACAAGCTCAGTGGAAAGTTCCGAGAGAAACTCTCATAGGATCCGATGAGGTGAACAAGCAAGCTCGTTGCCTGCCATGATCTGTGAACCTCTGACGAGTAAATTCGATTGCAAGGTGATGCGGGATCCTACTTGTCGGGGTGTAGAAACGTCGCCCTATGTAAGCTGAGATGTCAGATGCAAATTGGTAAATGACCGGGCCGAGATTGGAATGTCCGAAAGGAAGATGAGAGTTCTTGCACCTTTTACAGCGTCGTCTCGGTGGCGCATATGAGCTGCGAAACCGCCAACTCCAAGTCTCGTTCTGCTCGTTGGTGGGGCATTCGTCGGATGAAGCTTGAACCACAAAAGGCTCGTTCTGGGGTCAAAACGGACCAATTGATGGGAAACGCACAAGTTTGATGGCGGAAGCAATATGAACAGTCCATTTGATGAGATCAGAAGTCAATTGGATTAAGGGCTCCACGCCCATGTTCATGAAAAAGTCCAGGTTCTTTCCCCCCATTTCCATCCTAACGCTGCCCAAAAGGGGCACGGTTCGCCCGATTAATAATACCCCACTTCCTCCACTGTGGTTTTTGTTGGCTAATATCATTAATAATAAATTTCCTCCTCAGGCCCTAATTCCATCTGCGAGGCTTGAAACCACAAATCGATGGTTTCGGGGTCAAATCGATCCAAAACAACTGGAATCGAATGCAGGACATTTGAAGGTGATGAGAAACACACAAATTTGATGGGGAATGCACCGCGATCAGTCCGTTTGATGGAAAATCAAATTGAATTGGATTGACTGCCCTATGCCCATATCATGCAAAGTTCCAAGTCTTCTTGCCAATTCCCCAGCCCAAACGTTACCAGAATAGTCTCCGTAATCCCCTTATTAATAAACCCCTTGCTCTGATTAGCTGATCCCATCAATAATCATCTATTTCCTCAGGCCCAAATTTCCCCCTGTCAGAGCTGCCCAAAAAAACAAACGATCCCGACCACGGGATCATCGAGCTCCATCATAAAAAAAAGCCTCGCCGGCGTAAATCGTAATATCGTAAAAGCTTAGTACCAAGTCGCTCAGGGATGGAATTAGTGTGAATTGATTGGGGGGGGATCTCGTAGGAGGACAGGTAAGCGAATCGGTGTGATGCTGGCGGCAACAGGCTTACCTGGGATCACTGTGCAATAAAATGAATGAACATGCCGAAAAAAGCCCCCACGACGAAAACGAATGCAAGCTGCCAAAGCCAAAGTCTGAAATCATCCTCCACCTCACCATCGGGCTCGTCATCGGACTCATCATCGTCCCCGTCGGAGTCAGCAGGGTCCTCAGGACCATCAGGATCAGGCCTGTTCCCGAACAGCCTAAACCTGTCCATCAGGTGTACGAGATATGGTGCTGGCTCCCTTTCCAGATCAGGGTTTGGGGCGACAGGTGAGCCGGGTTCACTAATCTGAATAGGGCCTGCCGGAACAGCAGGGGGAGGAGGGACGACGATCTGTTGAACAGGCGGAGGAACGACGGCAGGCTGTTGGACAGGCGGAGGAATGACGGCCTGTTGAATTGGAGCCTGCACACTCATCAGGATGGCTTCCCATCCGTTTCGTAACGGAACCGCACACGACCACCGAATCCCATTGATGTCGACCCCTTCAACAATCAGATTACAGACTCGTCGTCGAAATTCCCGATAGTCTGCATCAGCCTCAGCTTCTTCAGCAGGCCAGAGACCAGGCCTGACATGTTGATTGTACCAAAGTCGCCAGTCGTCAACAGATTGGCTCGCCGGGCCCTCAGGCTCGTTCCTCCAGCGGAACAGGTGGCCAAATCCATTAGTGATAATCTTCCTGAAGAGGTCGTCTGGTACCCCATCGGGGCCGTAGTGCAATACCAGGGCCTCCACATCGAGTTTCTCAGGGGGCCTAGGTTGTCCAATCACCCGAAAACACCGTTTAACCTTTTGTGCAAGAGCTTGACTGGACGGGTTTACCTGATTTTTATTTGTTGCCAATCGGGCTAACAAATCTGCGATTCGGTCGCCGTCCAGGTTGTTGTATATGAAGAGGGGGATGCCCCGAACTGCCCGTCGCAAATACTCTTGAGCCTGCTGCTCAGTCTTGAGTGTAGGCGCCATAGTTGTAAATTGAATCAGCACCCTGATCAAGAGAGAGAAGAAGTGATTACCAGCACGTCTGATCGTTCGAGTCCAAGAGACAATGAGCAGGGATTTGAGAAGAATAGTACCGAACGAGGGTTGAAACTAGGGGGTTTTGTAATGTTGAGGAAAAAGAGAGCAAAAGGAAAAAGCTCTTTAGAGGGTAGAGAAATATCCTTAAAGGGAAGGGTGTTCGTGATGTCCCCTCTGCCTTCTTAAGTTGGAAGGTTGATTCCGGAAGAGTTTGAGGTGATCAATGTGTACCTTCCTCTCCCGATCAGGGCCATGCAAATTCCTGACAATCCAACTCACAGTTGACGCCTTCCTCACAAGGACCACTGGGCCTTTCCATTGAGGAAGAAACTTGTTCTCTGCCAAGCCCCTTCACCTTGTTCTTGGTTCGCCATTCCCAAGCCCACTAACCAGGCTATTCACCTCATTCCTCATCTCAGATCTTGCCTCTGACCCCCAAACTGCACTCATCTAATCAGCACCCTCTTCTTCCATCACATCCCAGTTCCAGTCACCAGGGCCAATAACTGGACTAGTACCATACAGACAGAATCCCAATATGACCTCAGCCGCAGTTATATACATGGACCTGATATTTTGGTTATTGATATTGATTACTAGGGATAGTAATACCTGATCCTAAAGGTCCTAATCATCTTTAGACACTAACTACTACTTTATCAACTAGTCTTTTACTATTGAGACGGAGCAGTGCAGCCTGCCTGAATACACCACAAGAAACAAGAAAAGAAGAAGAGGAAAAGAAAGAAGGAAGAAAGAAGTGGTCAAATGGTCAAGAATAGTTCCTGCAAGAAGTGCTGCAAGAAGTGCTGCAGTTCTTCTGGCAGGAATGGCGAAATGGGATGTCGGAATGACTGATCAGTGGAAACAGTGCCACATCAGAAAAGAAGAAGAAGAATCATTCCAGTGCCCAAAGGAGCACCCTGTGACATATGTCAAGCCGGAACAAGTAGCAGGACGTCACCAATAATGAAGATCAGTGGGAATAGGGCCACATCAGAAAAGAAGAAGGCTTCCAAATAGGGGGAAGTCAAGAAGTGGTGGAAGGGTCAAATAGAGGACACTTCCACACACAAAACAATAGAAGAACTGTCTAGGAATAGTGCCAGACAAGAGCTATGAGAACTGACTGAAAAAGACTCAATTGAACTAATAGGACTAATGATTAAGAACTTGAAGAACTCCAGAAACTTGGGAACTTCTGGAAGAAGAAGAAGGAAAGGAAAGAAAAGTCTATGCCCCTGTCCTCGCAAAGGAAGAAAGTTCTTCCGCTGCTGCTCTTCCTTCCCATAAGAGAACTGTGCCAATTCCACTGCAGTCACCTTTTTCCCTGTCTCATGCCTCCCCTCAAGTTGTTGCTCGACACCTTGGGTGAGAACTCGAAACATAAATGAAAAGGAAGAGGGGAAAAGAAGGAAGGGAATAGAGAAGAAGGAAGGAAAGAAAGGGAAAAGGAAAGAGGAAGAGGGAAAGAAAGGAATCAAAGAAGAGGACTGGAAATAAGAGAGGAAATAGAAGAGATAGAAGGAATGGAAATGGAATAAGAGAAGAAAAGAACTAGAAGAAAAGAAGGAAACTGTTCTGGCTGGGATAATCATCTATTTCCTCAGGCCCAAATTTCCCCCTGTCAGGCTCTCTGCACTCCAAGATTCTCGACACTGTTTACGCGTTCGTTTGCTGTTGTCGAGTGGAGCGGTTCAAGCACATAAGCGGGAAGATGGGAGGTTGTCGCCCAGTTGCCAGCTGACCTGATTTGGCCTTACGTGCCCACTGATGTCGCCGTTACCAAGACAGCGTCTCTAGTCCCCATGAGGCAGAAGACAGCCCTGGCAGGTTCCGCATCAATCGTGCAGTGGGCCATTTCACAGCACTGGGGATTCACCAGCGGACGAGGATCAATTTATGATATTGTGCAGATTGATCAATATCACCCACTCAAGGTACAGCACAGCGCATCCGAAAACAAGTTCCGTAATCGAACTAATTTTCCCCAAAGCACAATCCACTCTTGAACAATGAAGCGGGTGCCCGTTCCATTACCATTTCGAGTTTTGGTCATTTCTGACGTTGGTAAGAGCTCTCTTTGGGTTCAGTATGTCGTTTTATTCCTTTTTGGGACACCGGAACTATTACGCTAACCCTCTTGGCATCGACATTTCGGACAGATTCCCTGGAATAACGGCTCCTACCATACCCCAACCTCGACCAGCCCGCCACGGGAACGATGCCCACTATCACGGCCACTACGTCCAATGCCCGATCGACCGAGACGCGGCTCTGTGCCGACGACTTTTCCAGAAGATTCAAATTAAAGTCGAACCACCGGCCTAGTCCAACGGAAGTACTTTAAGAAACGACGGAAGATATCCCCCTGGGATCGGAACCTTTGGATCAGAGAGAACCTTGACTGGCTGGAGTAAACTTATCACGTCTAGAGTGTTTGACATTTCTTTACGGTCCAGATCGTTCGTCGTGAGTTCTGATAGTGATTACCAACCTCTCCTGCCTCCCGTTTAGCATTCCCGTCTCCTCTTCTCGCCTGTGTTGGGGAGCGCAACCTGGTGCCGCTTTTAACTAACGTCAGGCCTCCGACTAGCAAGCCCCAACCTCCGATGTCCTGCCTACCCTGCCATAGTTTTCGATCAAGCAGATTTTACAATGGGGTGCACCAAAAGTGGGTGATGAAAGTTATGAACTTCCATTGTCTCTCCAACTCCTATTACGCCAAGCGAATAGAGCTGACGAACCAAGTACTACCTGGATCGTCGCCCCTATCCTTCGGCCGTCAGCCACGAGGCCGCTTCCGCGTACAGGTGACTGCGCGACGAGAGAGGAATCGGCCGTATTCATAGCAACGTCCCTGCCAGCTGGGCTGGCATAGGTGCTAAACTTCCCTCGGATCCGACTCCTCGTCCGTGCAGAACGATTACCGCAACCCAGCCCGCAGGACCCCAAGGCGCCTGAGGAGACGGGGAAGGCGAGTGAGAACGAGTTAGCTTCAGAGCTTATCAAAACGCCTACAACGGGAGGAGGACCATGACCATCGACCTGGCTGACTTCTTGGGGGCTGAGATCGACCTTCATGCTCGCGCGACGGGTGATGTCACCATTGCTGTGAGTTTTAGCCTTCCATTCCCCTTTTCTAAGGCCCCCATGTTCTTCAAATATCTATGGTGCGACAGTAATCAGGGCAGAAATCACCCTGAGTCCCGCGTCGGAGGTATTGATGCCTCCACATCTTTAATGCATATGACACACCCAAAGCTGTAGGATAAACAATTAAATTTCCAAGATTTCTCAAGTACTCCCAGAACAATTAACGAATTGCATAAAATAATTTACATAGTACATCTCCCCAAAGACCATCCATCTACATGAAATAGTATGTCCCTCATATATATCCTACTCCAAATCTTCCTCGATATCGCTCTCAATCTCCCTAAATAGCTCGTCATCATCCTCCTCCTCGTCATCGTAGATAGCAAAAGATGGATCAATCTCTAATGATGGGTTATATGGCCTGACCGTAATATCCCGGTTCACAAACTCCTTCGGCATCCGGACACTTAAAATGAGGTCTTTGAGGAGAGGGTAGTGGGTGTCGGGGTAATTGTGCTTAAAATAATTGCTTGTTCTCGTCTCAATGAGGATATTGTTATCCTCATCAACGCGGTCCCGAAGGCTCTGGGGATTGAGGCGCCATCCAGTCCGCATCTGCTTCCCGTGGACCTACAATAAATGTCAGTCGGTTGCCATTTGCAAGCTAAGCGTAAAAATATAAAATTGCATAGGACGAGAACAAAATATACATACCCGATGCGCTACCGAGAATGCGAGAGGGTTTCTTCGTTCAATGTTGAGGGGCAAGCCCAAAAACTCCTCATACTTGCCCTGAAGCTTCCTCTTGGTGTCGGATTCGGCATCGCCGTCACGCACGATCATCCTGGCCAGGCTACATTGAAAAATGCATTCGAGGAATAGGGTTTCAGTACTGTCCTCGGTAGCCCATTTCCTGTTGCAGCCTCTTTCCATGCGGGTACGCCGCTCCTCCATCAGGGTATAGGCCTGGCGTCGGTCCCAGAACTCGGGTATTGTCGCAGGGTGGGCGAAGTATGGGCAGCCTCCGGGTCTCGGTAGTCGAACCCCTGTCCATGCTTCAATCTCTTTGATTATGTTGGAGATGCGCACCCAAGACTTCGACCACCCATCCTGCAGGCTGAAACGGGTATGGCCACGGTAAGCCGGCGATGGACTGCCGGGATGGATCTTTCCCGACACCCATTCCTCTTTGTAGTACCGGAATTGTTCTTCACTAATACGCAGCGCCAATCGAGCCCGGATGGTCCACGGCAGTTTGTTCCGGATATAAGCAAACCGGGAACAAGCAGCAATGAATTGCTGTTGTAGCCGTTGGATTTCTTGGATAGCGCCAACGTCGCCGACACGAGATCGTTCCACTAGAGGCCAAGCTTGACGGCAGTACTCGGCGACTGCTTCCAGGAAGATCGGCAGATGCGCGTGCTTGCACGAGTTAAGGGCATGGGGCACTAGGCTAATATTATCGGCCCAGTGAATCATTGTCTTGCCCCCGTTGCCAATGGAAATCGGGAAGACGGCATCGCAGGTGATCTGGGTGGGATGACGCATCTCGGGCACCTGTTGGATCACCGCGCCCGAGTAGGCGTTCCCGTACCTGTATCGATATTGGCCTTCCAGCTGCCGAGCAATCCATTCCCTGCCAATGGTGACCAACGATCGAACGTCTGCCAGCCTCTCTGGTGCGATGGACTGCCCTTCCCGCCTCGCAGCGCGCTCTAGGCTGAGAATGGCTCGTCTTTGATTTCCGGAGACAAACGATTTTTGCAGGCATTGCTCACATGCCCGAAACCCATCCAAATCCACTGCCAAGAGCGAACAGAGGGTATTGGTGCCGCATCTGCTGCACGGATGGCTTCTGGGCGCGACCATATCCGGCGTGCAGTCGCAGTGGCCCGGGGATCGTGCGCCGGTGCGGATTCTCTCATTCACCTCGTCGACAGCCCTGGCCACTGCCACCCAGGTTTTTAGGAGATCACTTGTCTCCGACCACGTCGAAAGACAACAGTCTACAGCAGGTTTTGTCCACGCGTAATCAGGGGATCGGATCCGGACTGGCGGCAAAGGATGTGATATGTCGGCGCTTGGTGCCTTGCCAAGTTTCAGATTGATTGCGCTCCTAGACACCTTCTCTTCGAGGATGATGAGAACCTTGCCGTCATACGCCTTGCGCTCGGTCATGTTGCGTAACCCGAGCTTCTTGACTTCACGGGCGATGCGTGCCCGCGCTTCCTCGGCAGACATTACCGGGCATTCATGAGGCCATACGCCGCACAAGTACCACAGAAACCTTTCCTCTCGTTGGAGTTGGCTGCGCCGACGTTGATCCATGTCGATTTCTGGGAGGATGACAGACGTGAAATACCCGTTTGGACCAGGGCTTTCCGTGATATTGCCTCCATTCCTTGCGATAATTAGGTTTTGAGGCTTGGGCGGGTCACTCCGGATTTGGCTCTGTTGGATATCACACGGCACCTTCTGAAAAGACCAGGTGGCAGGGTCGATACGTCCTAAGACCGCCCTCACACACCTTGTGTTTCGCCTTTTATCATTCACCAGGGTAACTTGGGGGCCTCGGACAGGCTTTTGCGGTAATATGCTATATTGGGCGGCGTTGAGAAGGAGATTTAGGGTTGGCCGTGCTCTCTTGATATTTTGCGGACATGAAATTGTGTCAATATCAGGCCACCTGTTGAGAGCATCGACAAGCTTACGGCA
Source organism: Scedosporium boydii (assembly GCA_002221725.1). NCBI lineage: Eukaryota > Fungi > Ascomycota > Sordariomycetes > Microascales > Microascaceae > Scedosporium > Scedosporium boydii. The sequence continues at coordinate 73,661 of NJFT01000196.1, forward strand.
GACGGCAAAAGCTTCTTCCCGAGTGTAAGCTTCCGGATTGCCATCATTTGGCTGTCGCATGGGAACTCGGCAAAACATTCGGGATGTTCCGGGCTTCTTCGCCCGCAACTCCCATGCCCGCGGCGCACATTTCGATTGCCATGCCACAGATGCGACATCCGGTTCGTAGTTGCGTCCTGATTGTACGGGAAGCTTGTGATCATCGTAGATGAATGAGAAAGGGTCGTGATTATCGACTGATTCGACGTCCTGGGATGTGGCGATCACATGCCTCAGGATGGTTGCTTTCCCAACCGCCTTTGCAACACGGCTCCCATAATATCCCACAGGGCGAGGACAATCTAGTGGCACTGATTGTTCCAATCGCGGGCTGCCCCGGTTGGGGCCGACCCTATTGAGTGACGGGTCTTGACTCGAACATGATGCGTTGGCTCGTGTAATGCGAGGAGGATCTAGTGTGGCTGGCTCTGGCTGTGCCAAACGCGGGCTGCCCCGGTTGGGGCCGACCCTGCTGAGTGGCAAGTCTTGACTCGTACGTGATGTGTTCGCCGCCGCCGCCGCCTTGGGCTCCATGCCAGAGTAATGACCAAGGATACCCGCCGTTGGATCCGCCGCGTTATCATTATGAATCCAGACGACGATGCTGGCCGGCGTTACATTGCCCGAGTCTAGGATGAGGGGAGCCTCGGGTTCCCTCCAGACAGCGAGAACGATGTCCAGTGCGTAACTGCGGCCCCATTCCTGCACGGTGGCTGCTAAATGATCGACCAGGAAGTTTTCGGTCGTGGAATCGGGATCCCCCGTTGACTTGATAATATTAATTATCTCTGCCATCTCATCACTCTGCAGTATCTGGTTGAACGCTTCCATGGTCGGCTGCGTTATGCCCGGATGTTGTGCAGCCATGCTCCGTATCAGTGCATACAGCCCACATTGGTTGCCAGTCCTTGGTGTCGGGATAATACGATGCCCGTTCGGAAAGGCTTGCGTGTAGAGGGCATGGCCGGACATTCGTGGTTTGCCCTGGGTCATCGGCGTGGGCGGCATGAGGGTCGGGAGCTCATTCTGGCGACCGTCGCCGGTACCATGCCTGGAGCGGGTATTTTCGGTCGCCGGGGTGGGTGGCAGCAGGCGAGAAGCCTTCTTTGCCAAAAGCCGCATCTGTCTCGGCGTCGCCGCAGTCGACCTCACTTGGATGTGTCAGTACATGTACCAGGACCCCCACCCACCACATCTTCAAAAGAGCGCTTACAAGGTGACCAGGAGCAGACGGCTTTTTCTGTGTTCACAGACAAGGCTGGAGTGGTTTCGCATCCGTCATCGTCTACAGTAAACCGGGCGCGTTTGCGAGGGTTCGCCTTGGGGACGGGAGTGTGGGGCTGCTCGGGGTCGGCAAGATTGGACTGGGCCCTGATGACCTGCAGATCGTTGTCTGCGGCAGTCCTTCGCGGCTTGGAGGTATCTGTAGCCCTACGTCAACAACAGGAGATAAATCAAGGCAACGGTCTATCTCTTACTGTTGGTAGACAAGCTGTCAAGCGCGGGCCGCCACAGTTGGGGCATGCCCTGCTGACTTGGTGTAGTGGAATCAACGCTGTCATCCAGGAAATTGGAGGCAGGCGATGGGCTTGTCTTGCTTCGGCGGTCATCCGGGAAGGAATCGGCCGAGTCTGTCGAGCGCGGGCCACCCCAGTTTGAGCACGCCCTGTCGCTGACCGTGATGCAATCGAGGATAACGTCACCATCACGAGGAGAAGAGGCAGGATTCGCGCCAAAGCTGCGGCTGCTTCGAGAAGAGCGGGCCGAGCGTGTTGAGCGCGGGCGGCCCCGGCTGGAGCCCACCCTGTTGACCGAATTGCGATCGAGTATATCATCACTACCACGAGAAGAGGAGAAGGGATTCCTGTCGATGCTGCGGCTGCTGCGGCTGCTGCGGGAGCAGCGGGCCGAGCGTGTCGAGCGCGGGCGGCCCCGGTTGGAGCCCACCCTATCGACTCGAGGCTTTCGAAGAGAGGTCATTGTATTCTTTATAAACCAGACACTAGATAGTATAACAACACTAGACAGAAGGGGGCAGTATGAGTCTAAACGATCATCGACTCTGAAAGTGGCTACAGCTCACGATGTTGCAGTCGTCGCAATATTACAACCAGGTTTGTGGGGGACGATGAGTACATCTGAGGAGGGTAGGGGCAACTCCCTAGGCCTGCTCCGGGAACGAGGGCAGGAGCGACCTCGAGAGGTACTTCGAGAACTACCTCGAGAGCGGCCTCGAGAAAAGAGGACATACATTAGGAGGAACACTGGCATAACTACATAAGAGACAGACGCTGCTTTAATTTTCTGCCTTTCCAACATCGGGCATAGGACTTCGACATCGTCACCACACTTTGGCCCTCGACGTCAAAGTGGCCGTGAATGAGCACCGCTTAAAAGGTCTTCCCTGATTGAGGCTTTGAACCATGGCTCTAAGGATGCACCATCGATGTAGATGACGTTACGCTACACTGAAAAACCGCATTGCTTAGGCGTTCCCACTTGCGAGTGACAATGGCTCAGCATCGACGTTCCCGTGGACAGACATCGGTTGAGATGGCCCTGCAATGCGCCAATTGACGAGTGGGGCGGTAGCAACTTCCCTTCTGGGATGGACTCGGAGATTTGATTGGTGCCCTGATTGTCAGGATAAACTTTACCAGCATTTTCTGGAGTTGGGTTGGACAGGGCGCACGCTGCTTCGGATGAACCACAAATCGATGGTTCGGGGACCAAAACGGACCGAGACAATTGGATCCGATCGAGAGACAGATAGAATTGATAGGGAACACACAAAAATTGTTGGGGGATACAATATGAACAGTCCACTTGATAAAAATCAGAATTCAATTAGATTGATTGCTCTACACCCATGTTCGTGAAAAAAAAAGCTAAGCTTCCTCTGGCCCCTTTTCCTCCAAGGCTGCCAAAAAGGGGCACCGTTCGCCCAATTAATAATACCCCGTTCCTGTCCATCAAAACTGCCCAAAACAAAAGTGATCCCCCCCGGGGATCGGGGTAAGGCGATCAGTTTAATCTAAACCGCGAGGAACAAAACAGCGAGAACAAGAAAAAGAAAATCCAAATACACAGTTTAAGATCATCCTCGTCGCTGCCTCCAGTCGCCTCGCCAGTGTCGCTAGGTCCATCAGGACCGTTCGTGCCACTCGGGCCTCCATTCGGTTCATAGTGTCCACCGGGTGAACCCGCTTCATCAGGACCGCCTGCTAGCTGCATTACCTAAACGGGTTGGTTGATGGAATAGGGTGCGGGGCTACGCCCGCCACTAGGAATGGGCGGAGCTGGTTGGGTCGCGGTCATTGGGGGCTCCGGAGCGTTAGGAGGAATGGGGCTGTGAGTCGGCAGGGTGTGAGCAACCCCCTCCCCTCCCCCCCCGCGTCGGAGCAGCAGCCGAACCCTGCGGGGAGGGAATGGGGGTAGATAGAACTGGGAGTGCCACGCTCTCCAGGATCGTTTCCCATCCTTCATTTAAAGGAATAAGTTGACGACCCCACTTTCCGCCCGCCCCCCCATTCCGCCCCCCCAAAAAACCACACCGCCATTTCATCCCATCCAACTTCAACTTTACATTTCTTCCCCATTTCACATCTATTCTTCTTCATA